>RJWT010046414.1:0-11463 GCA_004365215.1 Cuniculus paca | reverse complement strand
CCCCTCTCTCCCCGGGCCACCCCTGCGGAGCCCCGTCCCCCCCAGGCTTCCCTCCACAGTTCACTTGGTGCTTGCAGACTGCAAATCAGTGACACAGGGGTTTCAGATTAAGTGTCCATTTCTGACCTCCGTTACAATGAAAATAAACTTTCATGGGTCATAAATTTTTAGAACCAGCTATAATAAGCCAAATATCTGTGTACAAGTCCCCAAGCAGAGACAACTGCCCGGGAACCTCTCCTCCAGCTCTGGTCCCTGCCGGGAATCGGATGAGCGACAGAGCAGAAGTGGCCAAGGGGAGCGTCCAGGGTCAAAATGTCAACAGCGCCTCCGAGCAGTTGGGGCGGTGTGTGCAGTAAGCCAACCCCTTTCTGTTCTCTGACCCCCACATGTGCCTTTCCTCACGGCCTGCCTGTGTTAATGGTGTCTGGAGAGGAGGAATCTGGGAGAGCAGTTTTTTAAAAGAAACCAAACACTTACTAAATTCGCAATGCATCAAAGGAGCACCATTAGGCTGTTGTACCAGGCACAGAGCTGTTACACTGTAACACTGCAACACTGCAACACTGTAGCAGACTCATCTCTGAGGAATGGAGGCCTCCTCTGCTTATCAGACATCTAAGGAAGGGCTTTCCTGGCCCAGAGGATGGAAAATGGTAGGTGAGCCCGCTCCTAATCTTAGGAGCTCTGGAGGACACGAAGTTGGAGGCTGTTTGGGGGTAGTGAGCAGAGCGTGCACAGCGTGTGGGTCCAGGAGACAGCGCAAGCCCAGCAAGGGCGGAGACCCCACAGACCTCCCCCTGCGCCAGGGCAGGTGTCTTCCAAACAGGTGCGGCCCACAGGAGGGCATGAAGCAGCCTGAGCTGGCAGACTTCACTCCTGCACCAATGCTCTGATGGACAGCCACTCCCTCTCCCCAGCGAGGGTGAGCGCCATCGGGTGCAACGGACCAACCACGTCACCCTGCCAGACACGGCAGAGGCCACCTGGGCCCGCACTGCAGCTGCAGGACAGCCACGGCTCTGAACTTCCCGCTGGCCCTCAGCAGGGACAGATGGAGCAGGCTGATGTGCAGCCAGCAGGACACTCCCCTCTTCCCAGGAAGATAAGGCCCTTGCTTGGGAGTAGCTGGCACATGCTCGGTGATCACGAAGGGGCCTGGGACGCAGGCTTCCTGCTGTTACCTGGGATAGTCTCGAAGTGTCCGCAAGCAAACCCCGGCCTCCCTGTCACAGCCATGTTATTTATTACCAGTTTTCTAGGAAGCCACAAAATCGTGTTTACTTTTACAGCCTGAGTCAGCCTTTTCATGGAGGCTAAAGCAGCTGGGAAAAATTCAGTAAATAAACAAAACACCAGCCGTGTCCAGGCCAAGTTTGCCCCCGACCTGGGGTCTTCTGGCAACTGCTCCCGTACCCCACAGAGTCAGGTTTCCCGTGGGGCACAGATGCCCCGAGGCTCCAGGAGGGTGTGGCACCCACATTCTGAGCGGCCGCCCTTACCACAAACCTTACAAGGGGTGACGGCAAAAGAAAAGGGCACAGAAGCCAGAGGCAGGGCCAGCACTAGTAAGAGCAGGTTGCGCCTTGTAAGGAAAACAAAAGATCTAAGATGGTTAAAAACACGAATTCGATTCCACAGATTTCTGACATTTTAATACGCATTCTGAATAGCACACCCAGCATGCTGCGGAGCCCTGGCCCAGTCTCCCCACCTGGTGCCTGAGTCCAGGCCAGCAGATCCACGCCACGCTGTGAGACCCAGCACAACCCGGGCAGCATGGGGTCACCAGACCACTGCTGAAGGTCAGTCAGCACACGAGAAGTCATTCAAATCCACTGACAGCGTGGGCGTGAGGTCCACTCTGGCTCTTCTCTCTGGACACCCAGGCCTCCCCAGCATCTAATGCACATGGAATGGCTCCTCTGCTCGGTTTCAAAATTCTACCTCCTGTGCTTCCGCAGAAGTCCTGCCGTGCGGCACCCAACGTCCCTAACGTCAGCTGTGGGTGGCATTTCAACTTCCATCTTGGTGTGGATTCTGAGCGAGGAAAGTGCCCTTGGTAACCAACACACGCCAGCTTTGTCCTCGGTCCTGACTTGTGCTTTGGAGAGGCAGTGAAATTTCAAGAAAACAGATAAAACCAAGGAGAGAAATGCACAGTGCAGAGCACTGGGGGTTGGGGCTGAGTCTGCAGCCCCCAGAGCCCCAGCTCCAGGTCGAGGTCGAGGAGATTCCATGAGCACCCTCAGAGCCCACTGAACCCAGGACCCAAGAGCAGGCCGGCTGTCCGTCCACAGCCTGTGGCTCCTGCAGGAGCCCAGGCAGCAGGGATCAGCACCCCTTCCCACCTGCAGCCACTGGACCAAGCGGGGTCACATGTATGTTGCTCTGCAGGAACACCGGGCTCTTATTCCCTCCAGCAGAGCTTTTCCAAATTCTAAGAGCCATTCATAGACGACACGTGGGCAGGGTAGAAAACCACAGCCCAATAACAAAACCACAGGCTAAGCCCGTTTCCTCCAAAGCCGCCGTACAATCTCACCAGGTGCCGGCACTGTATGAGTCCTAATAGGCTCTGATACAGCATTCATGAACCCCAGACAATGTGCTTCTGCGAATTCTCCCCAGACAGATCCTACCCCATTTACACACTAATTATTTACCAATTACACATGTCCCTCTGTTCTGGGTGCTTTGATGAAGGAAGGAACAGAGATGCTCACCCCATTTGCAATAATTATAAAATGAAATGCAAATTCAGGTTTTCTCTGTAAGAGTCACAAGTGTCACACACATTAGAAGCTTGACAGGTTTAATGCTGACTTCCTGCCTCTGTGGTGAATGGACCTCTCTAAGAGATCAGCTGCCTCTCTCTGACCTCAGAGAAGGAAGAGCAGAGAAGCCCACCTGGCCACACCTCTGGTCTTCAGATGTGCTGTTTACAGGTGCGGTGCAGGAATCTGGGAGTGAAGTCACGGGGTGCAGCTTGAGGACGAGGAGACCTGCCGCCTGCTCTCCTTACTGTGTAGGGAGTGGACAGGGTCACCGCAGGGTTCACAGAGCCCTCAGGTCAATCACTCAGTGAACACCCACATAGCACCCACTGAACTCAGGACCCCGCCCAGGGAAGCAGGGGGAGGGGGTAAAGGACAAGGAGAGTAGCATGGGTGGTGGCCCTGGGAAGGGTGTGTGAGCCTGTGTGTGCGTGCGCCAGAGGAGGCTTGCTGGAAAAGAGAACAGGAATTGGTGAGGGCTGGAGAGAGTGGTGTGGAAATAGTAACGCTCATGACTACTGCCTGGTCAGAGGAGCCTGAAAGAGGCTGAGAGGGCGAGAAAGTGGAGACCATGGGCTGAAGCCTAATCCGGAAGCGCAGGACATTCTAAAAATGACAGGGCAGCCTGCACGTGACAGGGGAGGCCAGGACATCTCTAGAGGACAGCAGGTCCCGGGAGGAGCCGAGGACTGTGCCAAGGCAGGTGACAGTGGTGTGCCCAGGCAGGGAAACGACGCGGGTGCAGGAGATGGCTGTGTTGCCTGCCTGCCTTGCCCACGACACACAGGTGTGGGCCTGCAGCATGTGCAAGTCACACAAACAGACAGAACTCTTGAGAAGCCTGGATAGAGACCAGTGTAAAAGGAATTCCTGCTAAAATACTCCTTTTGGTACAAACCAGGACTTCCGTTCAGGGTTTTCCTTAGAGGGAACGATAAATGCTGGAAGCGAAAGCCCAGGAAACACGCTGCCCTCCAGCAACTAAATGTCCCCATCTCCATCCAGGAAGACACTCGGGACAGAGGTGCAGCTACTCATTTCCTGCCCAGGGCTCACTGCAAAGGGGGAACGCGGTGGCTGCCCCGCACACAGCTTCCTCTGCAAGAGGTGGACACCGAGGGTGAGCCCCGTGCCTCAGTGCAGCACCGGGCGGGCTGCTCCGCACCCAAAGGCACCCTTTGCATCTGGCTGCAAAGGCAAGCCAGCTCTGCGGCTCTAGGAAATCCTGAAGGTCTACACTGTCATCCAAGTGCAGCTGAACTTTATGGCACAATCTCCCCATTACTCCCTCATGTCCTCAAATGCATCCCCATTTCTTATTCTCTTCCTTTCTACTAAGCTGTAACGCATCTTTTAACCTTCCTTCACGCCCTGTTGAACCTGAGTCTTCAGGAGCGTGGAAATGTCTTGCCGAGCAGGCTGGGACACTCCAGCCAGGAAGCTCATAGGGTTATGGGCCTCTTTAGACTTTTGTTCATTCCCAATGGCAACACAGTTTACGAAAATGCCAAAGAAATCTCTATGACTTTAATCTTCCATGCCACGCTGGGCTGGTCAATGAGCTGGTCCTGGAGGGCATCACAAGCAAGCCTGACTGTATCATAAAAATGGCTTTGAGGACCACTCATCGGCCAGGGTCTGCCTGCAACAGGAAATGGCTTAAGTTGTAGATGACATTATATTCCCTTAGAAAAGCAAAATTCTTAATAATGTATTTTTCCCAGATTATTAAAATATGTCTTGAAGATTTAAAGCATAATGTACTAGATTTTGGAGCATTTTTTTTTTTTGGTGGCACCAGGGATTGAACTCATGACCTTGCATTTGCCAGGCAGGCGCTTAGAACACTGAGCTAGATCCCCGGCTCTTTGGAGCATTTTTTAAAAATTATTTTCCATGTTGTAGTTGCTGTCAGTGGAAAGGAAAAGTGATCGACAGCTTTCAACAAATGGCAAATGCCAAAGCTGCTGACGCGCTGGGGCTGAAAGTCTCCTCAGGGCGTGGGCGCGGGCAACTACTTGGATAAAACGAGTGTTTAAATGCTTGCCGAGAAGGTCAGTCCTTGCTTTCTATTTGCATTATACATTTTTAAAAATGTAAAGCAAGCAAATGAAAGCACACATGATCTTCTTGCTGGAGTCCTATACCTACACCCTCCTGTCACTCCACGCAATCTGAACGTGTGGGTTCACAGGAGACACAGACCCAGGGAAGCCAATTATTCAGTGCAGAAACGCATCATCACAGCAGGGAGCACTCCTGGGAGAGGCCTGGAACCAAGCTCCTGCTGTCTGGCTGGGCAGGGCCTGGCTGGTGCACTCCTCGGGCTCCTCCTGTGTGTGGGACCACCACGATGAACATTTAGGGACCGCACCCGGGCACTGCATGGACACGGACACCCCAGGTCAAATGCGCAGGCCACTTCCTATGTCTGGAGAGTGTGAGTTCACCTGTTGTTCTCCACACCTGTCTTGCAAAGCACAAGACGGGTCCAACCTGAGCAACAAGGAGGCACACGGTAAGGCCAGTCAGCAGCTCTCCCGGGGCCCAGGTCATAACTGGGCCGTCTATGCTACACATTCCTGGGCCCAGGGAGCCTCTAGCTGCCCCTTGAAGATACGTTAGCATGCCCAGTTCAAAGCTTTTCCTTTACCACTTCTGGTTTTACGCCTAATGCTAGGCATAGCAGTCACGAGACACCACTGGACTCATCCAAGACAAAAACAATGTTTTCTGTGGAAGCATCGAACAAGGACACGAGGTGTTCCTAGGGTGCGGTTAGGACGCAGTGGGATGGGCGAAGTGAAGGTGAGGCCTGCCCGAAGAGAAGTGCTGGGGGCCACTTCTGCATCATCGCCTTTACTGTGAGCTCACCTGGCAGACGTTTGCCTGGAAGAAGTCAGCGCCTGACACTCTCCTGCCTCACGTGACGTGAGGCTCCCTAGGCAGCCGCACCTCCCGAATGCTACTGTAACGCATCGAGTGTGCTCTGCCCTTGGGACTGGCAGAGGGGAGTGCGTCCCAGGACCCCTGTGGATACCAGACTTGGAAGATGCTCCAGTCCCCAGAACACGGGGCGTGGAGTCCACACAGAGCCTGTGCGATGCCTGCACCTGCTCGAAGACCTGGGACACACGCTGCGCTGTCCAGCTGTCCATACTGTGCTGAAAGCGGGTACACTGGGGTGACCCTGGTCTTGTCTGGGGAATGACGACAAGAGAAAAGTCCACGCATGTTCAGTTACAGGCACAGTTTTTTTCAAATATTTCCAATTTGCAGCTGATTGAGTGAGTGGATGGGGAATTCCCAGATACAGAAGCTGATAGTATTCAATCAGGCAAATTATTTAATCGGCTCAAGTCTCCCATCTACTAACTGAACATAGAGCAGAGTATTTTTCACTACACTAGGACTCAAGGTGCGGGTTTGGGGCTGCTCTTTGGAAAATGAAAATTATAGAACTCCATGCACATTTTACACGTTACATGCATTCATATTGATGTGCCTTAAAATAAACATGCTGCACTTGTCATGTTGCCATTTATTCACACACCACTGTATTCGAAAATTACCTTGAGGGTTAGAGAGTATAATGTATTTAAAAAATAAAACCATTAGCTTATGGTTTGGATTCTTTAACCTACTGTCTCCAGGGATTAGAAGACACTGTGGTCAGAGCAACTTAATGTAGTAACCTGCTCCCCAGGGAGAGACCAACTCACCCACCCATCTGGTCACTTCTGGTTGAAGTGAACCCTCATGCTCAGCCTCTTTCATCCTGGCGAAAGTCTACCACGTGAGCAGGATCTGGGCCTCTCCCAGGCTGAGGTCCCACCTGGCTGGGCCCTCTGAGGAGTGGGTTAGATGACACAGGCAGACCGTCTGCTGCCTCTACAGCCACCCAGAAGATACTGTTTGTGAGGGGAATATTCACAGATGTGCACACTATACATTTGCACATGTGAAAATAGTCAAAAGGCTGCATTTCCATCTATGACCTGTTTATAAGAAATTATGTTAAACTGGACACTTGACACGTCCTTTAGCTGCCCACAAGCCACACATAAACTACAGCATGCGGCAGAAGTCACATAGGAGCCCAGGGGCGGGGCTCTCCTGCTGCTCCAGCTACTGGAAGCTGAGTGCACCCCCCCAGCTGCTGATGTGGGAACAGAACGATGCAGGGGTTTAATCTGGTATAAGTGTGTGTCAGTGTGTGCATCTTTCGAGCACAATCCTCTTTACCCTACAGAGATTCCCAGTGGGATATATCTTCCCCAATTTCAAGATATAATTAACATAGCAAGATTCCTGTGCTAACTGTAAAAGCAAATCAATCACACCCTTTCAGTTCTGTGTGTGATGGGATTAGCCAAAGTGAACAAATCCTGAATCAGCTGTGTTATCCGGCACCCATAAATGGTTAGTGATGGAAATACAGGTTTTCGCCCCCAACACTATACTTGTATTTCGGAAGTTATCCTCGGCCTTCCAAGGAGGTGGCTCCTCAAATTTGCTTCTGAATAATGAAAGCTATTAGATTATCTAGGAGATTCACCCTTTACTGAATTTAATTTAAAGCTAAGTTATTTTAGAAACCACAATTACCCACATGGAAAAACCTCTACTTGAAAAATTTGTATAATTTGAACACAGAAAAACCAATTGTTTGAAATTTAATAAACCATTTTCCTCTCAGGCTCAAAAACCAGGAGCAGCACAGAATAGAACTTAATGTGTGAATTATAAACTTCTGAAAACAGAGGCTTATAATCACAATTTCAGGGTTTTTCTTTACAGTGTATTCTCCAATGCCTCAGCCAATATATTTCTAAATATCCCGAGAGACTACTTCTGGGCCTGCTTTCTTCACCAGCCCAATAACTCAGTGCAAGTAGATAATTTTCTTTGCTCTTAGCCCCATTTTTTCCTTGGAAATTTCACCTGAGCTGACACCCTTCATATCAGCCACAATTTCACTCTGATACTGACTGCCTAGATATTCCAAGTTTCATGGTCCGCTTTCAGAGCCCTGGGTCAAGCTCTGCTCTGCTGGCAGGCCCTGGCGACAGGTTTCTTAATCCCAGGCTCCCCCGTCCCCTCCTCTGTGCACAACGCCCCCGCCCAGCCAGCTCAGTCCTGATCAGAAGACAGGAGATGAACACTCTGTCCCAGCTGGAGTCTGGCCAGGCACAGGGATGGCTGGAGGGAGCAGGCCCCGTTCCTGGGCTGGCAGATCTCAGTCTAGCAGCATGGGCTTGCACATCCACAGCCAGGCCTGCAGCCCGATGCAGTCTTCTCACTTGCCCAGTGGGTATAGTAATACTCCCAGAGCCGCGCCAAAGTGTACTGTGATATGCAAGCAAATGCAGGGCGTGGTGCGGCATCCCTACAAATCAGCTGCTATTATTACTCTTGCAATTGCTACCCTCTCCTGGACCTTCGGGGGAATTAACTCTTGGGTACACCATAACATACACGTATCAACCGGAGCCACCCTGGGGAAGACTCGGTCCGAGCTTTCCTTTGACAGGCCTGGAAATGAGCTCTGCTGATGCTGGGCCTCTCTCTGGGACATCACTGCAGGGACACAAGCCACCTGCTCTCCTGGCCTCATTCCTCTCTTAGAAAGTCCTGTGCCAGTCTGCAAACTCAGGTCGCACACTAGCTGTGGAGCCAGGGTGTGCCCGGAATTTGGAGTTCTTTCCTAAAACCGACCACAGGGGGCAGCAGAGGCCAACAGGGCACAGAACAGTTCCCTGGAGACAGCGTTCCCAGAGTGGCCTGTGGGCCTCTGTCCTCTGTGTGCAAAATGCCAAACCTCAGACCCTTGGTACTGTGGTGAAGACAGTAGTGGACGGTGCTGAGTCCCAGCCCTCACCCAGGACCAGAGCTCTGCTGACCAGGTCCCCCACTCCTGAAAAGCCAGAGGACTTTTCCTTCTACCTCAGGTTCTAGCAGTGCATTTCACAGTCAGCCTAGATGGGTTCCAAGTGCATGGTCTGAATCACACCTGCTTCCTTTCAATTCGCGGGGTGCTGGGAATTTTGCATAAGAACACATTTCCACTGGGTGAGAGACACAAGGAACTCAGCTTTCCCCCATGCCTCTGTCTGTGCACCGCACACCTAAAGATGTTCACAAACAAATCTCTTAAAGGTTAAAAAAATAGAAAACTTTCAGAAAAGTGGAGGGCGGCTCTATGAGCCTGAATGCTGAGGACCTGCTAGCAGCACCTGGACGTCTTCCTCGGCCCATTCTGCCCTTAGCGGCCACTGCAACAGTTGGTGCTGAGAACGCTGAGGTTCTGGATGCAAACACACACCTGCACTCCCTGATCCAGAATTAGCACCTTACACTCATTTGAGAATTTCACGCCATAGTTCGTTTAAAAAGGATGAGCTTTCAGCTTTCAACGTCTAAAAAAATCAAAACCTAACATACATCTATCACGAGGGTGCTCACTACTTGTTTCTCTTAGACATGTAAGCAAGTTGAATAAAACAATTTAATTTAAGCAATTAAATTTTAAAATCATATTACAGAATATTCACCAGGAGGAAAAACACGATCAATTAGGACTAAAGCAATTCTGTACGCTTAAAGAGAAAATGCGCTTTTAAAACAAGGCTGAACCTGTTATCACACACAAGATATGTTTACTGAGATTCTTATGTACAAGGCAGTGATTCTGCAAATGAATGAAGAGTTTTCCAGAGGAAAAAACACCTCCAAGTTTGGGGAGATTTATTTACCTAAGCAGGAGCTGCAGAAGCCTAGGAATGAGACTGTCATTTCAGGGACAGCTTAAGCAAGTGAGAGATGCTGGAATAAATTCTAGACTTAGAGGACACGTTTTCAGTTAATATAAGTAATAGATCCCAGACTCACACACTTAAATCATCTCCGAATGAGGAGAAACTGAGAAAAACAAATGCTCTAGAAAGAGCACACACAGGCATTCTCCACAGCCCCTCTACTTACCCGCTCTTGCCCGCGGCACTGACCACGACTCACAGACTCAACTCCATCTTCCCCAGAGTCATCTCCTTCCCTTTCACGTCTTGGAAGCTGCGCCAGCTGACAGCCTTTCCTGTACATAAATCATTCACAGTTGTCCAAACATTCAATTGTCTCTGCCTCGAGTCTTCAGTCTGAGTGTCTTCAATTCCGCACCTTTACTTCCTGGATTCTGTCCACCGGGTAATAAATTCACCAAACGCAGGTCTTCGCTCTGCTCGCTCTCTCCGCAGCGTCCTGTGCAGCCCGAACTGTGGGGCTCAGAACTCATTAAGGACTGAAGCTCACATCAAATCTCTACAAGAGACTGAATCCAAAACTCCAGCAGCTCCAAGCTACAGCCTCAAGCAAAAGAGGCCTGATGCTACAATTTCCATCGCCGACAGCTAAGAACTGGACACTGAGTCCCTGCGTGCTTGACTCCTTTGCTCGACTGCTTGTAAATCAATCCAAGGCAATTCACCTACTAGGCTTTTCTCCATTTCGGTCACAACATTCAAGCACTAGTACAAAACGCAAGCCTCTAGTGAGAAAGTCTTGCTTGTCAGTTCCAGAAGAATGATGGAAGAAGGCCACACATCATTTTTCCTAAATTGGCAGCGGAGACAAACACAGCGCTTTCCTTTACTGGAATTCTTCCTTAGTCATACTTTTAAGTTTCAAAACAGTAAACAAAAATGTTGATCAGATTTAAAAAGAAATACCCATCAAATCACTGTCGTGGCTTTATAAATGTGCGAAAATGCCCTGTGCACAGAACGCGTGGCAAGCCCACCCGAGATTCCTTCGCTCAGGGGAGCGATGGTCCTAGAGGACCGTACTCCTTTCCACAAAGAGACGCTCCTTGGCCCTGGACAAAAAGATTTCATCTAATGCGGTTCACTGCTCGCCAGAGTTTCAGCACCAGTAAAAACAAGTCTGCAAACCCCGCTAAACAGTACTACCCCCATCAGCAAAGCGCTTCTCAGATTATGAAACAGTTTTAAAGTTCTGCCTGGCAAGAGCAACGCAGGAGTGACCTGAAGGCATCACGAAAAGTCTCATTTAAATTCCTGGAAAGCATGGCTCCTCCAAACGCAGCTGTTCAGCTCTCGCTGGAGCCCGAGTGGAACTTCGCTTCGTCCTGAGCATCCGCGCCTTCCGTCCAGCGCAGACACAGTCTCGGTCCGCGCTCGAAGGGAAGCACCCAACGCCACCCCGCGCACGCACGGCTGGAAGTCAGCGAACCCCGCGCGGAGTTCCCCGCCTGCCAAGTGCACGAGCGTCCACGGGCGCTTCGGGCTCCCTACGGTCCCTGCCGCCCGCAGCACGGCGGCTACAGAGAAAGACGCCACGAGAACGCACTTCGCGCCGGGAGCGCGCAGGGGAGTGGGCCCGGGAGGACCCTCGGCTCTCCACCCCCTTCACAGCCAAAAAGGAACGCAGCAACTTAGCGCCGCCACTGAGCCTGGCCAGGGTCCCCGCCCAGGCCGCGTGCCCCGCGCCGGTCTGCGCCCCTCTCCTCTCCGCGTCGCGCTCTCCCCACGCGCCCTCCGCCCTCCCACGCCGGGACAGGGCCGCCCCCGCGCCCCGCGCCCCGCGCACCAACCTGCTCCCCGCCGCGCTGCGCTCCAGCCCGGAGCTCGGCGGTGCGGGGCGCGGGCGGGGCGCGGGGGCGCGCGCGTCA
>RJWT010046413.1:0-11457 GCA_004365215.1 Cuniculus paca | reverse complement strand
GCCCAGGCTGGCCTTAAACTTGACACAATCCTCCTGCTTCAGCTTCCCGAGTGCTGAGATTACATGCATGCATCATCACACCCTGTTTCATTGGTTGTGTATTCAGTAGTAAGATCTGTGAATCATACAGTAGTCCTATTTTAAGTTTTCAAAAAAATGCCCATACTGTTTTTCATAATGACTGCACTAACTTAAAATCCACCCTTTTTGTGCAAAGGTTCTCTTTTTCTCCACACCTCACCAGCATTGATTTTTTAGTCTTTTTTGCTTAAATCCATTCTTATAGGTGTGTGGTTTCGATTTGTATTTCCTTGATGGTTAGTGGTATTGATCATTTTCTCATACACCTGTTTGGCATTTGTCTTTTCTGTAAAAATGTTTATTTGGGACTACTGCCCATTTTAATAGAGCAGTTTAGTTTAGCTTTTTTTTTTTCAGTTCTTTAATCTGAATGCTCTGTCAAATAGTTTGCACATATTTTCTGCCATTCTGTAACTTGTCTCTTCACTCCGTTGATCATTCCTTTTGCTGTGCAGAAGCTTTTCAGTGTGTTATATTCCTGTTTGACTGTTTTGCTTTTATTTCCTTTCAGTAGTTCCAAGGTATCTGGGTCTTACATCTAAGTCTTTGATCCACTTTAAGTTTATTTTTGTATATAGTGAGAGTTGGGGTGTACATAAGAATTCTTCAGAGAAATAGAAACGATATAATATACATAAGAAGGGATTTATTAGATTAGTTCATGTAGAGGCTAAATAGTTCCATCATGGCTCTCTACAGACTAAGAGCTATGGAAGCCAGTAGCTGCTCAGTCCAAGAAGCCAAAAGTCTCAGAACAAGAGAGAGCCCAAGACCATAGCCCTAGGCTAAGTCGGAAAGCCTGAAAGTCCCCTGGAAAGCTCCAGGTGAAGCCCCCATTCAAAGGCTGAAGCCCCCAAGCCTGCTGTCCACAGGTGATAGCAGCAAAGCCCCACACCCCGCTGAGAAAGGCGAGGTGTGAGTGCGGGCTGGCACCTTGCTGCTTCCCCTTTTCCATCCCATTCAGGCTCCCAGCCTATTGGATGATGTGCTCCACTTTCAGGACAGGTCTTCCCCGCTGAGCTTGCTGACCTGCATCTGGAAACATCCTCACAGACTCACCCAAAAATGTACTTTACAGTTCTCTGTGCATCCCTCAAGCCAGTCAAGGTGACAACCAGAATTAGGCATCACAAGTCCACTCCTTGTCATCTTGGTGCCCATCCCAGTCAGGTAGGTCCTTAGTCCCATAACTGATCTCCAAGTGAAAAAATAAGGCCACAGATCCGCCTAACATGATGCAACAACTGCAAAGGCAGAAGCAGAGGTTAAACTTTTTGAGTGCTTACTGTTCTGATGCTTCCTTTCCTCCTGATAATCTCAGTTTAAATATTGATGCAAATTTAATAATATACACTCAATCTTATATGGTAAGGGAATAAGGGAGAAAAGAAAACTGATACACGCTAAATGTGTATATATATGCATAAAGCTATTCCGCAAAGAATACTCATGCCAATTGTCATTTTAGTTTCTGTGATTGGTTATGCGGTCATAGCTGGTATTAGCTGTCGGAAGTCACTGAAGCTGGAAATTGAACACACGTGCAGGGCTGTGGCATGGCCTGGGCATGGCTGACCCAAGAACAAGGAGACACCTCAAAGGGCAAGATAAGGCCACAGCTGAGGACACTGGCTCCAACCCCAATTAACTAAATAAAGATTGCAGCTACGGGCATTTCCCTCCTGTAGTGAAATGGCCCCTGGCAATTTTCTCCTAAAAACATAATCTGTTACTTAGAAAAGTCCTTGAACCACTCCCAAGATCCTTCTCAGTTTCCTTAGTTTTCCACCCTAATCCCTTCATTGTTAGAAAATCTAATAAATACGGGCCACCCAGAGACATTCCTTGTCTCAGCTCCCAGACTCTTGAACCCTGTTAGAGGGTTTTGACCCTCCCGGAGCCCTAAAATCATACCACTTGTCTCATTTATTTAAGCCTTTGCCATACACTCGTTTGGGAGATTGGGGATCTTGGCCAGGTCTTCTACTATTCACTGTGAATCCATTTACCTTCTGCAAGCACCTCAACAAGCTGTGAATCTTTACCTGGTGGGGCAAACTACATCTTCATTCTTGTGGTTGTCCTGCTTGAATTGGGTTTTTATAGTTTGCTTGTCTGGTGTTTTTGAGACAGGGTTTCACTGTACAGTTCAGGCTGACCTTGAACTCACTTTGTATTTTAGGCTGGCCTGACCTCAAATTTGCAGCTATTTTTTTTGCCTCAGCCTCCCGAGTGCCGGGACTACAGGCATGCACCACTACACCTGGCCTATAGTTTCTTAATGACCTTGATCACAGGACATGATAATACTAAGAAATCTCGTGTACTCCAGCCACACTCTTCCTTACCTCCACTCTGGAGGAGTCGTCCAGTTTCCCATTTGAGTCCAGGTCAGTCATGTTGGCCAATACCATAACTCTTTTCTTGGCCTGTAGACTCAGACACATGAGGAATCCAAAGTGGCCAGGGATGAGTAGGGATGTCTAGTTTAGTGAAAGAATCATTGTTTTTACTGAGTGGAAGCATTTCCCTCTCGGGAACTAAGACCTCTAGGTTAACAGGACCACTCTCATTTCTACTCCTTGATTCCTTCTCGTGAATCCTAAAACAGTACATCTATTGAATGCTGATTCAAAGCAAATGCAGTCTTTCAGGGAACTTTTTTTTGCAGCACTGGGGATCGAACTCACGACCTTGCGCTTGCCAGGCAGGCGCTTAGGCTGCTGAGCTAGATCCTCGGCCCTGTGCCATTCAGGCTGGCCTTGAGCTCACTTTGTAGCTCAGGCTGGTCTCAAACTCTCAATGATCCTCCGAGTGCTGGGATTACAGGCGTGAGTCACCATGCCCGGCTCTTTTAGGGAACTTGGCTTCAGCCTTCCAAGGTTATTTTTATCTCTCCAAAGCTGCACCTGTTTTCAAAAGGCTTTGCTATTGTCTGTCAAGCCGGCTGCTTGAGGATGATGGGAAACCGTTAGGATCAGTGAGTCCCACGGGCTTGAGCCCATTGTCACACATCTTTAGCTGTGAAGAGGGTGTCTTGGTCAGAAGAATGCTTTGGGGAATACTATAATTGTAGCTGGGGCATTCCTCACGTCCGGAAATGCTGATTTTTTTGGCAGAAGCATTACATGCAAGGGAGGAAAATCTATGTGGCAATCAGGAACTAAATGCTGCTGTGTTCATGATAGGAGTGGCCTCCCACAATCAGCCTGCCGCCAGGTAACTCGCTGGTCGCCCTAGGGAACCGTGCACATTGGGAGGTTTGTGGCTGGCTCCTGCTGGTGGCAGACCGGGTATTCAGGAATGGCCATAGCAGCGTCAGCTTTGGAGAGCGGGAGTCCTTGTGACTGTGTCTATGAGTGAGCTGCGTCCCTGCCACCATGGCTGCTTTGTTGGCAAGCCCACTGGACAATGACAGGCAGCTGGAGAAAGAGGCTGGCTGCTATGCGCAGAAGACTGCCTTCTATCCTCCTCTGCTGACATCAGCTTCGGGTGAGCATTTCCGCAGAACACAAATACTGCGCGGCCTTCACCCATTTGGAGAAGTCTATCCACGTAGCTTCTCCCCAAGTATAGTTGTCACCAGTTTCCAGTCATGTTATTTCCAAGTCCATGACCGTCCGAACACCTGGCTCCAGAGCATGGATCTTTGTGCATTGACCCATCCTGCTGTTTCCTTCCAAAAAGAAAACCTGCAGCCAAGTGCGTTGCCCAGTGCTCCGCTCACTGCAAAAAGTTTTCTTCACCCTTATCCTTCAAAGATGTCCCAGAAAAGGGCTTTGGTGTTGCAGATACCCACTTTTTTGGTGGTGTCTGCATGCATGCTGAGCCCTGTGTAAAGGAAACCCTAGTTTTCTTTTTTCTCTGTTGGCCCATTATAGGATACACAGCAGAGGCCATAGGTTCCAGCTGGGAGAGAGAAGCAGTGTGGCCGTAGTGACATAGGGAATGAAACTCCCAACCTACTAGATGATCCATACGAATTCATGTTCTCTAAAATTGAAGAATGAATTTTAGGAAGAACAGAGGTTATGAGCAGGATATATTTATTGAGAGAGAGAAATCTTCTGTCTGAGAGAGAGACAGAAGGGGTCCTAAGTGAGTTGCCAAAGACTCTGGCTTTTCTGGAGATTTTTATAGGGTAAAGCCACAAGGTGAGGTGGGTCCAAGATGGGGAAAACCTGGGAACTTGTAAGGCAAATGGGCATGAGGTGGGGCAGAACTGTGGTCAACCAATAAGATTAATTGTTCAGGTAAAATTGACCAAATCAGGGATGAATGGGGAAGTGAGTCACGTAGCAAGCGAGCATTCTTAAGGATCAGTGACTCTTCCTATAGGGGATTGGGATGGTCAAGGGGATCCATACCTATTTAGAATGTCAATCCCTGATGTTTCTACTTAGGGTGTGTTTGTGTTTGTGTTTGTATTTGTTTTGCCTTGTCTTGAGATCTGGCTTACAGTGGGAGGTGTGTGTCTTCTCCAAGGTCACAAGACATCTGGTCCTCTGTGTCCGCTTTCTCGAAGGCCTAGCCCTATCTGACTGCCTATAATATTTCTGACTAACTCAGCTACCTATAACAATAACAGGAACTGTGGACATTTGAGCTCCTCATGAATATAATTTACGTGTGCTTTCAGGATCTGCTTGAGCCCAGTCACATACGTGTTGCTTCCGTTTGATGATGGAGTGCTGCTCTGTGCATACAGTTTAAAGGCTTGGTGGGTCAAATAACACCCTATTCATTACAGGTAGCTCAGGTCACATGGTAATTTGGCAGCCCATGATCAAGCGTTCAGTGTCCACTAAGGCCCAATAGCAGGCCAAAAGCTGTCTTTCAAAAAAGAATATTTGTCTATGGATGCTGGTAGGGCCTTGCTCCAAACTTTGTGATTCACCTATAGAGGCCAACCAAAGACTCCACACAGCACCCTTGGTCAAACAGCCAAGTGGCACAGTCCCCTGGATTTGGTACAAAGCCTTCTCCTATTCTGGGCTCCACTCTAAGCTAGCAGCTTTTCAGGTCACTCAGTAAAAGTGCCAGCGTTACACACCCAAGTGAGGAATGTATTTCTCCAGAATCCAAATAGGTCCAACAGACATTGTATCTCTTTTTCAGCATTAGGAAGAGTCAGATGTCACAAATGACCCTCCATCTCAGAAGGTGTACCTTGTCATGTCCCACAGTACTACACCACTAGAAATTTGACAGAGGCAGAAGGCTCTTGAATTGATTCCTATTTGCTGACACACAATATTCTTTTTTTTGTTGTTGTTAAGACAGAGTCTCACCATTATGGTAGCTATGGGTGATTTCTTACTGTCTGGTTTGAAGGCCTGTGGTGCTTTCACTCTTTTGTTTTGATCGGTGTTATACTATTCAGTTTTGTTTGAGTTTGTTGTGTGTGAAGGTATGAACAACTATTTTGAAAACAAGACACACAATGGTAGCCATTGATTTCCTGTTGTCTTGTTTTGAAGTCTTGTATTGCTTGTGTTGTTCTGTTCTGATCTGCTTTGTTTTGTTCTACTGCTTTGTTTTGTTGTTGTCTTCTCTTTAAAAAAAAAACAAAACTGGGCTCAAAGCCAGACTGGGCTCAAATTCACAGTGATCCTCCCCACCTCAGCTTCCCTAGTGCTGGGAGTACAGGTGTGCACCACCAATCCTGGTGACACACAATATTCTTACCAGTCCAGAGTGGTTATTACCACTCATTCAAGCAGTGCAATCAGCATAATGTCATCAACATATAAAGGGCTGGTATGAGATTGCACAGAAGAGAGATAGGCAATCAAGATCCTTGCCAACTCAGTGCCAGCATAGGGCTGCTGAGTAATACACCCCAAAGGTAGAGTGATGAAGGTATACTGCTGGCCTTGCCAGCTAAAAGATAACTGCTTCTGGTAGGCATTAGGGACAGGCATGGAGAAAAGACACTTTCCAGATCAATAGCTATACTAGGGACCGGGAGATGTGTTCATCTGCTCCATTAGGGAAACCACATCTGGTACAGCAGCCACAGTTGGAGTCAGTACTTCATTAAGCTTGTGATAATCCACTGTCTTTCTCCAAGATCCATCTTCTACCCAGGTCAAACAGGAGTTGAATGAGGATTTATCAGAAATCACCTCCCTTGCGTCTTTCAAGGTCTTGGTGAGGGTACTGATCTGTGCATTCTCTTAAGAGATACAACACTGGCTTTCATTTACAATTTCCCCAGGTAGAAGCAGCTCTAACAGCTTCCATGTTTGTCTTTCTCACCACTATAGCTCTCATTCTGCAGGTTAGCGAATGAGTGTGTTAAGTATTTGCCAACCGCTAAGTATATTTATTTGAATGATGCATTCTGGAGCTGGGGGAACAACCCTATGATGCTTTCAAGAACACACTGTGAAGGGCTGGGGATCTAGCTCAGCGATCTAAGCGCCTGCCCGGCAAGCGCAAGGTCGTGAGTTCAATCCCCAGTGCCACAAAAAAAAAAAAGAACACGCTGTGAATCAGACCTGGGCAAAACCTCACTGATCACTTGACCTCTGTTGACCCCTACTCTGACTGGAGGGATAGAATGATATTCAAGGTCTCCTGGAATTAATTTCAGTGCAGAACTAGTGTCTATAGTCCCTCCAGAGTCTGATTATTTCCTTTTCTGTGATGCACACTTACCCTGGGAAAAGGCTTCGGGTCACTTTGGGAAAGGACGGAAGAAAGAGTAACTGCAATTTTTGGTAGTGTACCATGATCTTTCTTCAAAGGGACTTGACTTTTTGTTTAAGGAGTTCTGGCCCTACAAGGTGACTCAAGTCTGGGAATTGATTGAGGACCTGTGATTGTCTAGTTTTACGATTCAAGTTTGACTTTTGTTCACTTGGCCTGCAGAATTTCTAATTCTATAGATCAAGCAAGAATTTATAGGTCTCCCATCTAGTTCACTTCTGGGAATACCATGATTCATAAGCCAACTCCATGAGTCTACAGGAATCAAATGATTCTAATTGTTTTTTTGGTCCTGCTGTCTATTAATGGTAACTATGTCTACCTTTCCTCTGGCAATGCAGTGCTGCCACTTGACCCCCTGCCATACTGAGTTTCAATCATATATAGCATTTAAGTTGTTCAGTTGAGTGACCGTGGTCCCCGCTGTAAGGTCTGGCATACAGATCAGAGCAATCATAGAGCGCTTCCTGTTGGTATACTCCTCCTCATAAATCTGTATTTGTTTTTTATTTTCATACTGGGGATCAAACTCATGACCTCATGCTTGCCAGGCAGGCACTTATGCTGCTGAGTTACATCCCCAGCTCCCACAAATCTATTTCTTAAAGTATTGGTGAAAGATAAATCTTCTGGACCCTCACAGAGTGGGCGAGCAGGTTTTACATGGTCAATCCATTCCTGCATCCCAATCTCCCTAAGACTTTGAATGTCTTCATTAGCATTAAAATAACAGATTTCAGAAATCTTTGGGTGGTTCACAGTGGGTCATCCATTTTGGGGGGGGTCATCTTCTGATTCACAGTCCACTCACCCAAACTATTACCTTTTCAATGTCCCCAGCCTTGGCAGAATCCTTCCCATGTTGCTACTCTAATTTGCAGGGTCCCGTACTTCACCAAGCGGTGCTCTCATTTGAAAGGTAGATGTCTTAAACTTCAAGGGGGAAGTTTTTTTTTGTTTTGTTTTGTTTTTTGGGGGGCACCGGGAATTGAACTCATGACCTTGCGCTTGCCATCGCTGAGCTAGATCCCCAGCCCAAGGGGGAAGTTTAAACATGTATTGTAATTTAGCCAATCACATGAGGGTTTGTGTTTGAGTTTTGAAAATTTCACCTTTATAGGAGAACTTTTCCACCAGGGCACACTTAAGTAGAAGTTGTCAGATTTTTATGCATACTTGGAACTGGAATTTACCTTCCTGAGTTCACCCTTTTATTATTTTGTTCAGTGATACTACTAGGAACAACCAACCCTTGTCATTATATCTCTTGGCTTTCTAAAAATGTTCAAAAGATCATGTATAGTCTTACTAATGTACCATCTTTCCGTTGATTCTGTTCCACACAAGAAATCTAATGCAATTTCTTTATGATCCACTTAATAGGTCCTGACCCTACTTGTTAAATATTCCTTTGTATTTTGTTTTTATTACTAAGATAAATAAAATATTTTTGTCATTAAAAAAAGATCTTGTATAGAGTCATGAAACTCTTTGTCTTTTATAAATGGTGAATTAGGAGTATCAAATATACTTATAGTACTTTGCCTATCTCCTTAAACAGTTCATACTATGAACTAAAATGCTCTATCATATTAGAAGGAGAGTCCTTTGTAATTACAGGTTTAATCAACCCATTTTCAGAAACCACAAAACCAATGAAGAGAATTCATTTTTAAAAGTCTGTTCCTCTGCTGGGCGTGGCGATGCACATCTGTAATCCCCTCACTCATGAGGCTGAGGCAGAAGGATTCCTGCAAGTTTGAGGCCGGCCTGGGCTGCATAGTGACTTCAAGGCTAGCCTGAATTACAGAGCAAGATTTTTTTTTTTTTTGAGACAAAATGTGTTCCTCAAACATTATCCCCAGCACCCAAATCCATGCTAGTTAAGGTTTCCCAGAGAAATAGACATGCACAGTGGTACCTCAGTTCACGAATTTAATTTGTTCTATGATTTTGAAAAAAACGACCACATTGGTGTGGGAAAGATGGCTCTGGTCATGTCTGTTACCAGAGGCAAAGTTGCAAACAAAAACAAAATTCTGCCACACGCTTGTTTGCAGGTACCACCGTGTGTGTGTGTGTGTGTAACATGGTAAGAGCGCATTTCTTAGATCTGCTACATGACAAGTGGCCGAATCATCCTACAATGGCTTTCTGCAGATGGAGGAGCCAAGGAAACCTGTTGCTGTTCAGCCCAAGAAGCCAGAGGCCAAAAAAAACAGCCCCAGTTTGAGTGCAAGGCCCAAAAGCACCCAGGGAAGCTGCTGGTAAAGTCTGATGTCCACAGGTGATAGCAGCAGAAAAAAACCCACACGCACTTGTGAAAGGTTGATTGGGAGCAAGAGTCAGCACCTTCGCCCAGGCCCCCAGCCTATTGGACGTTGCTGCCCACACTCAGCTCGGGTCTTCCCAACTGATGTTGCTGGCCCATGCGCTGTTCTCCTAAAAACATCCTCACAGACAGATCCAGAATTACACCTTAACATTCTCAAGTTGGCAGCCAAGCCTAGCCGTCAGTGGGGTGGTACTCTTCTGCGTGTGCCACTCAGTTTTCCCAGCACCGTTTACTGGTTTGGCATCTGGTTAAAAATCAGTTGGCTCTCAATGCATGGGTTTGCTTCTAGACTATCCACTTCCACTCTTTGTGTCTGTATTTACTGCACTACTGTGCTATTTCCATTGTTATCACTGTGCGACATGTTTTGGAATCATATATTGTGATACCTTCAGCATTGTCCTGTTTATTCAACATTGCTCTTGAATGCTTTGTACTAGGTTGTTTTTTCTAGTTTTGTGGAAAATATCATTGGTGTTTTGATGGAGGCTACTTTGAATCTGTAAATTACTTTCAGTAGAATAAACTGTCTGTGTGTGTGTCTGTGCTTGTGAAATAGACACACAAAGACACAGACACATGGTGTTGCTGTGTTGCCCAGGCAGGTCTCAGACTCCTGGCCTCAAGTGATCCTCATGCCTCAGCCTACTGAGTAGCTGAGACTACAGACATGTACCACCATGCATGGCTTAAAATGGGTATTTTTACAGTATTCTCCTAATCCACAAACATGAGACGTCTTCCCTCTGTGTGTGTATTCAATTTTTTTCACCAGTATTTTATAATTTTCTTCATAGACGTCTTTGACTTCCTTGGTTAAATTTATCCGTATGCACGCATGCATGTGTGTATTATTGCTATTGTGAATGAGATTACTTTAATGATTGTGTGTGTTGCTGGGGATCAAACCCGAGCTTTGTGCGTGTTGAGGACATGTTCTACCACTAAGCTACATCCCCAGCCCACGTTTATAATTTTTTCTCAGCAGGTTTTTTATTGGTATATAAAAATGCTACTGATTTTTGCATGTCTATTTGGTATCCTGCAAGTTTACTGAAGTTGTTCATCATTTCTAACTGCCTTTCATGGGGTTTTTAGACTTTTGGGTGTATAGAATCTTGTCATCTGCAAAGAGGAATAATTTGACTTTGTTCTTTCCTATTCATAATGCCTTTTATTTCTTTTTCTTGTCTAATTGGTCTCGCTAACGTTTCCAGAACTACATTGATAATATGATAAGAGTGGCTATCTTTATGTTGTTCCTGATGTTAGAGAAAATGTTTTCAACTTTCTCCTCTGCAGTGTGACGTTGGCTGTGAATTTGTAACATATATCGTTTCTTATGTCGATATAAATCGACACTAAATCCTTCCGCATCTTATTTATTCAGGGATTTTTGTCATAAAGAGCAGTGAATTTTTTCAAATGCTGTTTTAATGCATTTTTTGAGATACATTATTGAGAGTTTTATCTTTTGTTCTATCCATGTGCTATTTTACACTTACCGACTTTATTAAATCAGTCTTGTATCCCTGGGATAAGTTCACCTTGATGAAGGTGAATGATCTTTTTGATGTGCTGTTAGATTCACTTTCCTAGCTGAGAATTTTTGCATCTATTTGCTTCAGTAATGTTGGTCTGTAGTTTTCTTTGTTGTATCTTTGTCTAGTTTGGGTGTCGGTAATGCTTGTGCATGACTGTGATCTCAGCTGCTCGCGAGGGTGAAGCAAGAGGTTCATCAGTTCAGAGCCAGCCTGGGCAAAACAGTGAGTCTACCTCTCAAAAAGTTGAAAAATGCACAAGAAGGTAAAATTCAGCAGTAACTAGTGACACGATTTAATCCTGGGCTTTTCTTTGTTGGGGGATGTCTTAGTTACCTTTTCTCTTGCTGGAACAGAGTACCTGACACCCACAAGTCAAAGTAGGAAAGGTTTATTTTGGTTCAGTTTCTGGAGGTTTCAATCCATAGTTGGCGGACTCCAAGGCAAGGCAAAATGGCAGAGGGGCATGGCAGAGGAAAAACAGTCCATGGGGTGGCAGGGAGAAGGCAACAAAAACAGCGAACCTTCCCTTTGTATTACATTCAGGCTATAAACTCATTGGTTGTACCACTCATACTGAGGGTAGGTCTTCTGTCTTCAGTAAATCTATTCAGCCACACCTAGAACCATGCTAAACCTTTCAGTGGAATAATCCAGCTCTCACACCCCTACTCCAGTGTCACACATGTAGGATCCAGCCACTTCCAAACCATCACCCACGAGCACATGAGGTTTAGGGGGGACATCCATGTATAAGCCATAACACAATTGTTTTGTTTTGTTTTG
>RJWT010046412.1:0-11462 GCA_004365215.1 Cuniculus paca | reverse complement strand
GTAAGAAACTGAAAGACTCAGTAAGATACAAAATTCCTGATAAATATGGAGAAATGGTTCTGAAAACCAATGGTGCTCTTATTCTTGGATTTGATTGGTTTAAGACCCTTTCCTACTATTTGAAAGCAATAAGCGAGAAAATAGGAACAGCTCTTTTGAAAAATGAGACACTATAGTAGCCATTGCTCATTTCCTGTTAACCAACTTGAAGACCTGTAATGCTATTCTCTCTTATCTGGTTTTATACTACTTTGTTTTGTTTGAGTTTATTGTCTGTAAATGTAAGAACAACCATTTTGAAGAAAGCAAGGGTAATCTTCACTGCTTTCTTTTAAATGGTTTTTCTTTTAAATTTTTTAATATCCCCTACTATACTTATGAAGTAATATCAGTTTTGAAATAATGCTAAATGAAACAATATGAGAAGATTTTTTTTAAAGAGTTCTCTTATTTGAGATGGTCTTCATCCCTAAAAATATAAAAGTATGTGTTTTCTCTGAATCAGAAGTTCAGTGGTATCTTTGAATATTGTGTCAGGACAGTACTATTTACTCAGGTGATGAGAATGATGGCTGGGACTTTACCTTCTGGGTCTTCACAAGGGAATTTCCTTGTTCTGTAAACCAACAGACCTGCAGAAAGTGTTCAGAAGGAAACCATGAGGACTCCTCTCTCTTTCCTCAGAGAACTCTTGAAATAGGCAAAGTGATACCCATCTTTTGCAGTGTGCTTTAGGTTTACAAGACTTTCAACACCTTAACTTCTTTTGACCTTATTGGAAAAAACCACATAGTTGGGCTGCTATCCCTCCTATTTTATGAGAAAGAGAACAAAGACCTAGGAGTGTTGTCATCTTTTCCAGATCCATGCATCCAGTCCTTGATAAGGAATGGACTTACAAGTCCTCCATTCCAAGTTGGCTTGTTTAGTTTCTGTATTGGTATCTCTTCTCTCTTCCACCAATGCACTTGTTAACCAAAAGTATCTGTGTTCACTCCAGCAAGCTCAACTGAACAGACAGGCAGGTAGGGTTTTTTAGAGCATGTTTAGGGTCCTAATGTGAATGCCTGATTCACAGCAACATTTGAAGATGCATATTGGGTCTGGCTCCCTGTGGCTTTCCTCTAGCCTTTGAATCAGATTGAAGTTTATTTCTTATCTCTCATTCCAGAGTCCAGGCTGAAGGGGCAGTCTTTCACAAAAGTCTAAAGAATGAGAGAGATAAATCTTTTAAAATATTTTTATTTGATTTCTAAGTAATTTTAAAACTGATATATAATATTTATAGACTTATATGACATTTATTATGGTAAATTGATCCCTGTGTAAAATATGCAATGATCAAATCACAGCCATAAGCATTTTCATCTGTTCAAACATCAATTATTTTGTTAGGAAGCTTAAGCTTTTCTATTATTCTTGAAGTATTTCATAGATCAGCTTAAGCAACTCATTCTCTACTCTATTATAGCAAACCCATAACTAATTCTTCCTTTCTGGTTCTGCATAGATGGAGCATGTTATGGTTTGTATATAGATGCCCCCCCAAGCCTCATGTAGTCATGGAAGCGGCTGAATCTAACATTTATGATTGGTTTGTTGTGTAGCACTGGGATTGGTGGTGTGAGCTCTGCACCCACCCAGGGGCAGAGGCAACATACTATGTAAGGTTGGAATGGGGGCAGGTTCTCCCCTCTTTGGCATGGTTTGCTCTTGCCACTTGCAGCTGCCATGAACGGCTGCCCCTCAGCCATGCCATCCTGCCTTGGAACCAGCTGAGTATGGACTGAAACCCCCAAAACTGTAAGCTAAATAAACTTCTCCTTCCTTCACTTTGGTTGTCAGGTATTTTGTCTCAACAATGAGAAAAAAGTAACCAAGACAGAATTTGGTACCATGAGTGGGGTCGTTGCTGTGACTGTACCTGACCATGTGGTTCAAGAGGCTTTGGGAATGGCTTGTGAGAAGAGTTTGGAAAGGTTCAGAGATGTCGCCTGTATGCATAGAGCTGGAACAGCTTAGGCTGTTCTGTAGGGGAGATTCTAGTCAGAGCTCAGGAGACCAGAAGTCTGATAGAAAGCCTGCCGGTGAGGACCAGGCTCGGGAGGTTTCTGCTGGGAAGAAGGACTGCATTGGTTGTTGGAATCCACACGATGTATGTTACCGCTTGGCAGAAAGTTTGTCTGCATTCTGCTTGTGTCCAGAGATTTTGCCTGAGGCTGAGATTAAGAGCAGTGGCCTGATTAATCTGGCAAAGGAAATTTCAAGGCAGTCAAATGTTGAGACAGTGGCATGGCTATTGTTGGGAGCTTTTAGCCAGATTTACGTTGGAAATCAAGAGCAAAGAGCCCAGCATGGTGATTTAAAACATTGTGAGTTTGATCCAAAAGCTGTGGACTGCAAAGATAGAGCTGAAACCTCCATTGCTGAGAAGGAACAAAGAATGGTGACAGAGGCCACACAAGGTTCCAAAATGGTGACATAGAGAATCTGTTCCTCACAATCAGGTTCAGAGTGCCCAGCAATCCAGGTGCTCAACCCCTATGGCCAAGAAAGAGGAAAGCCTGGCTACTGCTCCAGCCGTCAGCAGACCTTGGCAGCATCCACGTGGCGCTGGTTTTAGAAACATGAAGAATGCATGCATTGTGAGGTTAAAGAGGCTTCCACCCTGATTTCAGAAGGCCTGGGAGGCCAGGCAGTGCACCCCTGAGAGGGCAATGTGTGTGAAGCTGTGAGTGTGAAGCCAAAGGTGCAGTGGAGACTGCAGAAGTTTGGAAAAGCCAGGAACATGGATCATCTAAGGAAACCTGCAATGGGGGTGCAGAGCCAACATAAAAGAGATGCCATGGAATTAGTGACCACCAGAAGTGCCATAGGGGTGGAACCACACAAGACCTTTGGAGCTCACAATTTGCCACATATTGCTTCAGATGCTGGACATACAGTTACAGGACTTAACATTTGCCCTCCTGGATTTTGGACTTACTTTCCTTCCAATGCTTTGTATTCCCCTGTTTGTAACTTTTGGAATGGTATTATCTGTCTTGTGCCATTGCACATTGGAAATGTTTAACTTTGTTTTCATTTGTACAGGGGCTTGCAGCTAAGAGTTTGCCTTCCATCTCGGAGGAGACTTGGGGGGCTTTGACTTTTCATCAATGCTGAAACTGTTAGGAATTTGGCAAGTCTTGGAGATGGATTAAATTTCTTTTGTATAAGGGATGTACATGAGTCTTTGAGGGGCCAAGGGTGGAATGTTACAGTTTGTATATAGATGGCCCCCCAAGCCTCATGTAGTCATGGAAGCAGCTGAATCTAACATTTATGACTGATTCATTGTGTAGCACTGGGATTGGCGGTGTGAGCGGTGCACCCACTCAAGGGTGGAGCCGACATACAATGTAAGGTTGGAATGGGGGTGGGTTCTCCCCTCTTTGGCACAGTTTGCTCTTGCCACTTGCAGCCACCCTGAATGGCTGCCCCTCAGCCATGCCACCCTGCCTTGGAACCAGCTGAGTATGGACTGAAACCCCCAAAACTGTAAGCTAAATAAACTTCTCCTTCCTTCACTTTGGGTGTCAGGTATTTTGTCTCAGCAATGAGAAAAAAGTAGCCAAGACAGAGCATCAAGCCACAACCTGTGTTTGTGAAGAGCATATTCTCTGGCAGTTCCTAATCAAGGGGTCTGAGCAGGCTTCTCGTTCAACCATGACACTCAGCCTGCACCCTAACTAATCACAGGAAACAATATGCAGTCACAACCAATCTGGAAACCAAGGACAGACTCCACTGAATGCAGAAGTGCAGCCCTGCCTTATCTGGGAATTCATGGATTCCATCCCATGGACTTTTCCAGTTATATTTAACAGCTTGGACTCATCCGATTGAGAGCTCAGGCCATGTCCCATCTGATCTGTAGAACCACCAGTCAAGGAAGCAAAACCGTGGGACTCTACTAGACCAAGGCTAGTCATAGAGCACAGCCTGCAACACTGCCCCACTGAGGAGTCTGAGCATCACCCATTCCCATTAGACACACAGACCACAGTTCTGACTGGTGAGGCAACTTCAAACCCCAGCCTGCCTGGATTCAGAGCCCAGCAAGTAGCCCTGCACCACCAGGAAACCAGGCAGCAGACTCATCTAACCACACCATGTGATCTGTAACTGAAATCAAACTGAAAAGGAGATACTGGACCCCAGCTACCTGAGGAGGCTACCAACTGTCTCCTCTAGAAGTCCAGGCTGGACTAAGTATTGAAAGTCTATCCCCATGAAAGCAAAACTATGTATTTTAGAAGATAAGGCTAGTTTCTAAATGTGCCGAAAGCAATGCAAGGTAGCACCAAGGTCATGAAGAATTTACTGCCAGGTGAAATCAATAAGGCTCCAATAAAGTTGGCTAGAAAATTTGAGATCTATGACTGATAATTCAGAATAATCATCTTTAAAGAATTCAGTGAACAACACTGAAATCTTGTTGTGCTGGAAATCAAACACAGGGCTTTGCACATGCTAGGCAGTTTGTTACTGAGCTACATCCCCAACCAAGGTAATGAAGAAATAGAAACTGTAAAAACAATCAACAGAGATGTTAAAGATGGTGAGTAAAATGACCAAATTTTAAAAATTCAATAAATAGCTTTAACAGTGGACTCAAACAAGCAAAAGAAAAAAAAAAACAGTGAAGTCAAAGATTATTTCAAATTTTCTTTACTTTTTTTAGGTTTTTAATTTTTATTGACATATAAAGTACTGTGTAACATTTTAATGCATGTAAACAATTTATAATGATTGCAGAAGGATAATTAGGATGTCAACTGAGACATATAATGTCTATTCATGTTGAAGATATTCAAAGTATATTCTATTATTTAGAAATCTTCAACTAATTGTTGTTAACAACACTTATACTATTGCAATATAAAACCTTAGAAGTGATTATTTCCATCCAACTACATTCCTACACTTTCTTCATTTCACCCTCCCCCATGACAAAATATCATTTTAACAGAATCTCTTTTATGGGGCGATTATTTGTTCAGAATCATACATCATCCATCAGAATAACAGAACATATTTTTGTGGGTGTACAGTGGTACCTCAGTTCATGAACTTAATTTGTTCTATGATTCTGGGTAAGATGGCCAAATTTTCTAGTCAGCCAAGTAAAAGAAAAGAAATGCATGAAACATGGTAGGAAGCTTACAGAACCTATGAAAAATCACCAAGTGAAACAGTATACTGTTATGAGGTTCTAACTAGTCAGAGGAAGAGAAAGGATAAAATACCTAAAATTATTCAAATTTTGGAAGCAAATGGACATAGAGATTCTTGAGGACCAAATGATCTCAAATAGAATAACCTCAGAAAGTCTTAAACTAAAATACACTATAATTAAAATATCTAATTCAGCTAGGGAGTGATTTTGAAAACAGTGATTTTGAAAGAATAAAGCAACTCATATATGAAGGCATGTCTGTAAGGCTATAAGTATATTTCTCAACGGAAACGTTGCAAGCAAGAAGAAAAGTAATGTCTAGAATATTGGAAAAATGCCAACCTCAAGAATCCTATACCAAGCAAAACCATTCTTCAGAAAGGAGATAAAGGCAGTCAGGAAAGCTAAGGGATTTTAGCACCCCTAGGTTGACTTTTTGAGGCATACTAAGGAGATTACCTTACTTGAAATAAAAGAATGCTGACTACCAACATAAAAACAGAAGAACATATAAAACTTAAAACTCACTAGTAAAGGAAAATATTTAGTCAAGGTCAGAATTCCCTATTGTAATAGTCCATAATTTCAATTCTGGTGTAAAGTTTAAAACCAGGAATTCTCTTTGGGGGCTTAGAGCATGCAGGCAGGGTTATGAAAGGTCATGCCATGGCTCAGAGGGGTCACTTCAGTGGATCTGTGAAAACCAAGCCAGGCAAGAGAACAGCGGAAAAAGGCCAGAATATTGTATCTAGTGGTCCAAGAAGGAAACAGTCCCCAGGAGGCAATTTAAAGATAGATTTAGCAGTGTAGATGAGGGGGAGATATAGAAACTGTCCGAGGTGACCAGGACCAGCTTCCAGCCAGAGAAAGTTCAATGTATATTGAAAGTGGATGGCAAGGCAACATTAACAAGGTTAGAACTCACCAAAAATATGTCCTATGCTCACCGCAGTATTATTTACAGGAGACTAGATATGGAAGTATTCATTGACAAATGAATGGATAAAGAAATTGTGGTGCATCTATAAATGGAATACGATTAAGCCTTGAAGAGTGAAGGAAATTCTGTCATGGGTGACAACCTGCATGGATTTGGCTGACATTATGCTAACTGCAATAAGTCAGACACAGAAAGACAAATGCTGGGTGATGACTCTCTTACATGAAATCTAAAAAGTCACTGGTGGGAGTTGGGACAAAATGGAGTGACCAGATCTGGGTGGTGAGAATGGTATGGGGAAAGGACAACTGTTGGCCAAAAAGTAAAAAGTCAGGTTAAACAGGAAGAGCAAGCTGATCTAATAGATGGTATACGAACTATGGTTAGAAATACTAATGCATATTTCAAAATTGCTAATGAAATTTTTAAGTGTTCTCACCACAAAAATCTCTGAGGGAAAGAATCTGCATACTAGCTTGACCTAATCACTTCACATCATATGCATATATCAAAGCATCACATTTTACCCTATAAATAAATGAGAATTATTTGCCAGTTAAACTCAAAAAATAGAAAGGGCTTGAGCAATGTGGAGATTGTGTTCTAAACTTCAGCAGATGTAAATTGGAGTTCAGTTGGGAAGATAGGTGGGAATCAGAACCACCTTGATGAGGAAAGTAAATGCAGCCTACCTAGTCTTCATGCAGTCTTGTTTTCCTGCTCCATGGACCCCAGACCTCCACCACTCTAACAGGCTAATTGATGAATTTGAGCCTTAACCTTGTCAGGAACTGGGAGAGGAACCTGGTGACTCAGTGCAACCCACTCCCTTCATGATCAGTTATCTCTCACAGCATTTTTCCCATTCTGACTGGTGGCAAATTTTGCCATCTCAGACTTGTAAGTCCACATCATCCTGCATACATTCAACAAAGAGTTTTATTCAGTGAACATCACACAGCTCTACCCAGGACAGCTCCTTGAATAGCGTTAATTGCAACTCTGGGATTTATCCTCCCCAAAACCCCAGTGAAGGAAAGAAAGCACCATTATTCTTTGTGTATCCATAAGGGCCCCATTTGCTCTGGGACAAGAGCCCTTCCCCTGGCACCTGAATCCCCCAGTGCACTCCCACATGCTGCTAAAAGCAAGTCTTTTGACTAAGCTCAGCCTCACTGTGGTGTGCAAATGATGGTCAGCTTATTTTCTTATTTCTCTCCACATAGTTAGATTTAGTACGTTAGCCAAAATGGCATGAGAGAAAAACGAGGCTGATGTTTTTGGCTGCATGACAAATAGCCACTAAATCACTCGAGGTGGAAAGCTTCAGACCAACACAAAGGCAAATGGGAGCATGGGCAGCCATGGGAAGGTGAGTGTTTAACGGGGCTGGTAGGAAAGATGACAGCTCGCAGGCAAACTCTAACTTGAGGGTGAGGAGGGGGCAGAGGACAGGGAGGAAAGGAAAAGGGGAGAGGTGATGGAAAATTGTCACGACGACTACTGCATATTCCCATCTCCCAAAATGAACATCACTATTCTGTATTACAAGCATAGCTAATAAAACATTTTGAGGAGGAGAACTGATTAAGAACCAGGTAGGCAGCTCCTGTGTTTCAAATTGCTAAAGAATAGATTTGAAGACATTGTCCCTAAGAAAATGTGATATGTCTGGGTATTTTCCCAGATGAATTAAAAACATCATACCACAGCAATATATGTGCACCCATGTTCACAGCAGCACAATTGTTAATAGCAGTATCTGGGAAACAACCCAAATGCCCATCAACCGAGGAATGGATTAAAAAGATGGAGTATTTTTATATAATGGAGTACTACTCAGCTATAAAGAAGGATAAACTCAAAACTTTTATAGGTAAATGGATGCAACTAGAGTCCATACTCATAAGTGAAATAAACCAGACCCACATGTGTAAACATCATATTGTCTCCCTAGTGTAAGAAACTGAAAAAGTAAATAAGACCCAAACTCTACAATAGATATTGTGAAAGGGAAAGAAGCAGCTCAAAAGTAAAGAACACCTGGAATGCATGAAAGGATAAAAGAAGGAAGGGGGAAAATATATATATATATATATATATGAAAGATAACTAAGATAATTATATTGCTGATTTCTCTTAGTTCATTGAGAAAATGGTTTGTGCTTATATTATTTGATCAATTATGCATGCCTGTATTTATAATCTGAGCAAGTACTTTGAATATAACAATATATACCAACCATTGTCAATTTCCTATTAGCTGATTTTTGAAATTCCGTATCTTTGTTTTTATAGTTTTTCTCTTTAAAATACAATAAAAAAGAAAATGTGATAAATATGAGATGTGGTAGAAATGTTAATTATCTTTATATAATCACTTAATGTATACAGATATCATTATATTGTATTCTATAAACCATAGAACTATTATTAGTAAGTTAAAATTAAAATAAAAATCAAGTCAAGCAGGAATAAATATGACGATTATAGAATGTCTGATGCTGGTAATCAGACCAAGAAGAGAGGGTTAAGCCACGCACAAATGCAAAAGTGTTTGGTTTATTTTATGTATTTAAATTTTTTATTATTAAGGTATGCATTTACAATACATAATGATTGCATTCCTCATAAGAAATTGATACATATACCCAGTATATTTTGATCATTCTTATTCCTCATTCCTCCACCTTTTCCTGCCTTTCTACCCCAATTCCCCTTCTCATCACTGATTTAAAAGAAAAGTATCTTATATCATAGCTCATAAAAGTTTCTGTTAGTGTCTTCATTTCTCTCTTTTCCATCAAGGACAAAATTGAACCGCTGAATTTTACATGAGTTACCTGTATTGTCCTCCTTATTTCCCATCCCTTTATTTATTTATTTATTTTTGTCTTTTTGACACAGGACCCCACTATGCAGTTCAGGCTAGCCTTGAGCTCACTTTGTAACCCAGGCTAGTTTTGAACCTGCAATAATCCTGCTGCCTCAGCCTCCCAAGTGCAAGGGTTACAGGCATGCGCCACCACACCCAGCTCATTCCCCTTTTATCAGAAGAATGCTGGAAGAGACAGATCACATAACAGATGAAGAATTATCACAACCACCACTTTTTTTAAATTAACGTAGACATGAACTAAGGCAGCTGAATAAGGTAAGAAAATTATGCTGCCTCAGAGACTATGCACAGTATTTCAATTCAAGTATCCTGTAGTACATTACCTTTCATCTCAGAGAAATGTAAAAGAAAATCCTGGAAGTCTTCCATTACTGCTCTAAAAGTTAATGATCAAAAGTGTACATTCCAAGTCTTCAGTTTTGTGTTGCTGCAAATCTGACTTTCCTCTCATCCTGGATTCTAATCTCCATCCTTACTCTACTTTTTTCTTATCCCTAGTCATTTTCCTAAAGTCACCCCTGTAGGGAAACTTTCTTGAATTCCTGCAATATCTGTTCTCATTGTATGTTACCTGTTCCCTTGGGAAAAAATCGCAATTTTAAATTAAATTAATTATATTATTTTAAAATGTGTACAGATACAATCAATATTTTGTGCCTGACTCAGTCTGACAATCTCAGTCCACACTTAGTCTTCCCAGATCTTCAAGTAAAGCTCAACCACTCAGACATCCCTGTATTTTTTGCAAGAGTCAAGATATAATACTTGAATCTTAAGAAGTTCTTTGAAAGATTAATGTGGGTCTGTGGTGGCTGAATTTGCCTTTGCCATAAATAACAGCATGGTAAGGTTACTTAGGGATATTTAGATGGTGAGTTGTTACCAGTATGATGTACAGAAGCATCTGATAAAAGACTGTGCTACAAAAGAGCAAACGCATAAGAGAGAATAAACGACCAATAACCAAGGGATGTGTATATGTGAATTTCTTTTTTACCTCCAAGAAATAACTACAAGTTGAAATACTCACTGAGTTTTATACTTGTCCATTAATATTAGCTATAATCTCTTCAGAACCTACTGTACAAATTCTAAACACCTGAAGCACGTGGTTTATAAATTGTGCTTCGTATTTAAAGTGTTTCCTCAGTTACAAGCACACAAAATACTGTAGAAAATTTCTTCAGGTGCTGTTGTCGAGGTCTTGACACATATTCTGCTCTCTCCAACTACTGTAGTAGGAACCCCCAACTGTCACTGCATCCACAGACACCCTCTTTCTCTCTTACTCATACCCTAAATTTTCTTAGACTCTGTAACAATATGTTGTCTTCAGCTAAAAGTATTATTCTCATTTAACATTGAAAATGCTCAATCACTGGTTTCTCCAATTTATTTGTCTCCTTCAGCAATCTGCTTTAGTTGTGTTGTGTGCACTCGTGTTGGGGGTGTAGTATGTGTGCATGCATAAGTATGTTTGCACTGTTATTTGCATGCATAAGAATGCTGTGTAACTTGCTGGCATAAATGAATCGATAATAGTTATTATTTCTATCATCATAATCCACTGAAGTTAATTTTTCATCTATATTAATATTTTAAAATTACTTCCGAATTGTATTTCATCATATGAGAAGTTCTCACCTATATGTAAGAATAAGAATATAGGAATTGCATTCTCTGTAACTGAAAAATTAGAAACAGCCTGAAAAGTGAAACAGGAGAATAAATTTAATTCATTTACTAAAATATATTTTCTAAAAATTATTCTTTCTATCCACAAATATCATTTCATCCATCTATATTCTAACTTATGGGTGTACAAAAACAACAAAGTTACATGCTGAATTACTCATTCATAATTGAACAAAACATAAAAAGAAAAGAATTGAAATTCTACTTCCATAAAAGAACAAGTAGTATATTTGGCAGTGGCATACATATTTTCTTCCATTTACTTGTAAGCATTAGAGAATACATGGACATCCTTTGAAGTTTATGTGATGTTTTCTTCAGATATAGGAAGAAATGAATGATGATAGGAAGAAATGCTACTTCTGAAGGCTACTTCGTCCTGCTGGGCTTCTCCAGGTGGCCTCACCTGGAAGTCGCTCTCTTTGTGGTGATCTTGATCTTCTACTTGATGACACTGACAGGCAACCTGTTCATCATCATTCTGTCACATCTGGACGCCCGTCTCCACACTCCCATGTACTTCTTCCTCTCAAACCTCTCCTTCCTGGATCTCTGCTACACCACCAGCTCCATCCCCCAGTTGCTGGTCAACCTCTGGGGTCCAGAGAAGACCATCTCTTATGCTGGATGCATGATTCAACTCTACTTTGTCCTCGCCCTGGGAATTACAGAGTGTGTCCTGTTGGTGGTGATGTCCTATGACCGCT
>RJWT010046411.1:0-11458 GCA_004365215.1 Cuniculus paca | reverse complement strand
AGAAAGACAAGCAAGCTAGCTCTGAGGAAACTCTACACGATGAGTATACACCAGCCAGGCAAAGAGAGAAGAAGAGCTTTTCAGAAAAGCGAAGAGTAGGCCCTGAAATAAGGAATTTAGCTCTTAGGAGTAAAGTGGGCCAGTAAGACTTGAGCTATGAAGAACAACTGAAAAGTGAACTGTAAAGACAGTGCAAGAGCCAGATTTTGTGGTGCCTTCTACGTCTTGTTAACACCTTTGTGCTATGGGAACTCTCTGAAGAGTAATGGGATCATATTTGTATCTTAAAATGATCTTTTTGGCTCCTGGGTAGAGGGTAGATTAGAGGGGCGTAAGAGTGATTTCCTGCTCTGGTGAGGTTGCTGCCACTGCCTTGCTCTGTTCCTTGCTTCCACACAGTGCAGCCCCACCCATCAGGAACTCATGTCATCAAATAACATAGGTAGCAGAGGTGAGCACAGAGCTAATAACACTATAAGCTGCAAAACCCTGATCGAATGACCCTCTGTTGCTTCTGCCTTCCCGAAAAATCCGTAGAAGACTCCCTCCTTGCTCTTAAGTGCAGATGCATATAGAGACTGAGCCCTAGCCCTCAAGAAACATAGAATACATGTTTTGGTTTCATGCCAGCCAGGTGTAGCTCTTATTTTCTCCAACTCATTGGCTACTAGTGTAAGCAGCTCTGCCTGTATTATGAGGTAGGCTGTGTGTATGTGTGTTTTTGCCAACAGAAGCCAGCTGGTCCTAAACTAGGGCATAGCCAGGAAGTGGGTCACCCAAGCTTCAACCTTTACCCGTGTGTTCTGGCCTCAAGCCTTTGTAAAGAAGAGTGATCCAAGATACCTGAGATGCTGCTAAACATAATATAATGTACAGGACTGCCTACAACAAAGAATTATGTACCCCAAAATGTCAGTATTGCTGAGCTTGAGAATAATCTGCTATTCCTCAATTATTTCCCATGGTTTTTGTAATTCTTGTGAGCACTCACATTAGGAGAAAATGTTTTAAATGTAGTTCTTTCAGAAAATATGTGAAATGACTTTAGTCACAATTCCCTTGTTTGTGTACATGGAATCCTTACTGAGAGAGAAACTCCAATAGAATTTTCCAGTGAATATGGGATTGTATTCATCAGCCTTTTATCATGAAAAGTGGTCCCAACTCATTAATTTTGTCTTTATTTTCAATATTCTGCTTCTATAAATAACCCATGTGCTTTCTCAAAAAGAGTTTTTACATAGTGTTTTTTACTATAGTTTCATTCTTGATATTTCCTTCTGGATAACTTACTTGACTGAAGGCACATTTAGAATTGTATTATGTATGGGGTACTATGGTATTTCTTAGTATCTGTTTGTTGCTAGCAGCTAATTCACATGCGTTATGATCAGAATGTATTGTCTTCTTTTGTGTGGACTTTTTGTATGTTTGCAATTTGCTGTCCAGCCACCTGTGGCATACACTTCTAGTTGCCTGCCCAGTATCCATTCTCATCTTTTCCTATGTCAAAAAAAATCGTGTTTCTGGTAGAGTAGTACAATGTACTATTTTTTTTTTAAAACCTCTTACAGGTTTTGTTGAAACTAGCACAGTCTGCGTCCCATAACCCTGGCCATTGACAAATAACCAGATGTCATTGTATAGGTTCTTAGGAAACCTTCTTGACTCTGTTGAAATAGTGTGCTCCTTACCTAGATTCTTCTCTTCATAGTTTGTTGGTTGCCCTTTCCTCTGCTTCGCACCTTGTAAAATGAGATACACTACCTAGTAAGTGTTAAAAGATCGATCTGGTGACCATGAGGGTGAAAGCTATAGTATAAGGAAGAAACCACAGAAAAGTCATAATGATCCTAGCTTTTCTGGGTGTCTGCAATTAGTCCTGGATTTGTTACTTCCAGATTTTACATGAGTACACAGTAAAACTGATTACTGGGGGATTTTGTTTTTTGGTTAGTTTTGTTTTTTTTAACATTTTTTTTTTAGCACCACCAGGAATTGAACTCATTACCTCATGCTTGCCAGACTAGAACTTAGGCCACTGAGCCAACTCCCCAGCTCTTAGTTTTGTTTTTTTGTTTTCTTTTCTTTAGTTTTGTTTTTTTAAGACAGGGTCTCGCTATTGTAGTCCAGGCTGGCCTTGAACTTGCTATGTAGCTCAGGTTGGCCTCAAACTTGCAGCAGTCTTTCTGCCTCAGCCTCCTGAGTGCTGGTATTGCACCACCATGCCCAACCAAAATAAACAAAAAGCCAAAATACATAAAGTAAAAGATTTAAAAAAAAATAGCTGAGAGTGTGGGACAACTATTTCTAGGACAAAAACTCAGAGATAGGAAGTAGCTTTATGGGCCATGCTTCAGTTCAGCAGATCTGGCTGCCCCCTAGATGTAAAACCTCCCCTGTACATAAAAATTGCACTAATGGGCACCCTGCCTCTCACCCACTCCCCTGCTGCCCTTCTGGTCTTTTGACAAGTGTACTCATACTGAGGTGTTTTATGCAGACCAAGATATTCAAAGTTATCCTAACATTGTGAGTGCGACTGATATGTAGAGATTATGATCCCTATTTATGGCTTAGATTTCTTTCAAGTAGGTATACTTGCTTTCTACATCAAGGACCAGATTTTCCATGTATTTGTTATGTTGTCAACTCCAAAAATCTGGATTCTTGCCAAAGAGAAATCAGCGGAATTCTGCCTCTGTGAAGATTGCCTTAATCTCAATACAGCCACCATTTAACATCTCTTCATCCCAAACTTCCAGTATGAGTTCCACAAAACTTCACTTTTCATAGAGCTAAAACTATTAGGGCTTTTAAAATAGCACCTGAATTTGGGAGTTCATTGAGTGGCAAAAATAGCCTTAAAGATGTTCTTCTTCCAGACAAATATACTCATTGATTAATACAGATGATTATATATACCTTATGTATGCATAAGGATGTTCTGGTCAGTGAGGGACTGCTTATACCACAGTGGTCAATAAGATTATAATGGAACTGGGAAATTCCTGTCACATAGTATTTTTACTGTATCTTTTCTATGTTTGGATATATTTAGATCCACAAATACTTAACCACTGTATTACAATTGCTTACAGTATTTAGTAAAGTAATATGCTATATTGGTTTGTATACAATCTAGTTACAATAGGCTATACTGTATAGCCTAGATGTGTAGTACACAGTGCCACATAGGTTTATGTAAGTATACTCTGTTATGTTCACACAGTGACAAAATCTCCCAGCAGTGCATTTCTCAGAACGTATCCTATTTTTTAGTGACACAGGATTATGTATCTTCTTGGATCACCCTACTCTGGGTAGTCCCAAATCACACCACCCCTCAGTCACTTGGGAAAACATACTTAAGAGCCTAGAAGTGTATTTCTTGACCATATACTTACTAAACAGCTTAGGCTTCTGCATTATTCTTGATGAGGTATTGCCAGACCTGAAGTGGAAGGCTTCTGGTATTGTCCTATATACAATTGATTATTTGTCTTTTCTACCAACAAAGCTTACTTAAGGAAAGAAAAATGTATCTGGTCCAAGGCTGAGGTTGTATATCTCAGCTGATGGATTTATCTACCTGTGCCTTCATTAAGAGTTGAAAATTGTACCTTCCTGTGACCACAGGAGTCATCTTGTTGCTTCTTCCTCAAACCATCTCTTCCAAGTTAATCCCAGTTGTCATAAATGATCCAGTCTTTGAAGCATACAGATCCATTCTTTAAGAGATGGTGTTCTTGGACTGCCATATTTTAGCACAATGGTTTTTAAACTTTAGCTTGTGTCAGAATCACCTGGGGGCAGTGGGGGCAAACCTATGGCTTGTGTGCCACAGCAGGGTGTTAGTTATCATCGAAAGCTCTGAAAGGTTCACCATCACTAAAGGGTTTATTAAAACACATTGCTAGCTGAGCACAGTGGTGCATACCTGTCTGTAATCCCAGGGCTCTCAGGGTCTGAGGAAGGAGGATCATAAGTTCAAGCTCAGCCTGGGAAACCTAGTGACTTAGTGGATGTAGCTCTGTTTGAAGACCCGGGGTTTGATTCTCAGTAGCAAAAAAACAACAAAAACATTGCTGTGCCTCACCTCCACAATTTGTGATTCAGTAAGTCCCAGGTAGGGCCCGAGAATTTGCATTTAAAATCAACTTTCAGATCATACTGATTCCCCTAGATTGAACTACAAACCATTACTTAAACTGACCAGGATATGCAGAGAAACTCAGCCTGCCTATAGTAAGTGTGGTGAAATACCCACACATGCCCCTGACAGAAACTATCGTTTAAGTGACTGGTGGAGGGTGTTTTGTCTCCAGGGATCACTCTTTCCCACCTAAAGCTAAAATTGACCCCCCCCCCCAGTAGAGATAGTTTCATGCCTGTGGCCACGATCTGCAGTCTGGATCTTATGGTCTAGTGGGGAAAACAGGTAATACATAACCTATTAGCAGGTAATGACTAGATGAGACCCAGAGGTTGTATTAAAGTGAAAGAGCTGGATAGATACTTGTTTCAACACAGAAAACCCATACCTAATTGTTTGAGTGTTTTACACAATTAATCCACCAAATCATTGTGGTTCCATTTTATAGTTCTAATTCTAATCCAAAGGAAATCTTGGTGTTCCTTTGATATGTGAATCCTAACTTGTTACTGACTCAGATTTTTTCTATTCTCCCTGAAAGCTTCTAAATGTCATATCTTTAGATTTTTCTGGCCCACTCAGGTTAGGATAACGCCCTTGTTCCTGTATGTCTTTGCCTGTTCTTTGTAGCACTTATCACTACTTTATGTGCTTTGCTTGCTAGCACCTAAGTTCCATGAGGACAGACAGAGCTTTTCTGTTTTTCCATTTTGGGTCCTGTTAAGCGTAGAATAGTTCCTAATATATAACAGGTGTTCATTGTTTGTTGCACAGAAACAGGAAACCTGTAACATGTTTTTTCTCTTGGGCCACACCTGAGTAGCCATCATACCTACTTCTCATTCTAAAATATTCTGGCTCACCATTACTAACATTATCAGATTCTTTGTCTTTTCATTACAGTGGGTTTACTATAGCTCTTTGTCTTGGTTACTTTTCTTCATTGCTGAGACAAACACCTAACACCCAAAAGTAGGGAAGAAATGGTTTATTTAGCTTACAGTTCTTGGTGGTTTCACTCCATAATAAGCTGGCTCCAAAGCAGGGTGGCATGGCACTGGGGCAACACTTCAAGGCAGCAGTCAGAGCAAAAGTGGGCAAAAGGCAAGCCTCTTCTCTACCCTTATATTGTACACTGGCCACCCCCCCCAATTCAGGGTGGGTGTAACACTCACAAAATGTCCTTGCTCTCCTTTGCACAGGATGAGTATATTTACAAAGTAAGAACACTGGCTCCCTGCTGAGTCTCTCAGTTAAACTTCTAAACTGCTCAAGTTGACACAATGTATTAACCATAAGAATCTACCCCTTGTCAACTTGGCAAACAGACATACTTCTTTAAAGCAGCCTCCAGATACCAAAACATGCTAATTCTTACCGTTTTGCAACTTGAACATTATAACACAACTTTAACAATCCTTAAGAACCAGCAGTAAGTCAATCAACATTACATTACATTAGAAGCATAACATTTTGTCCTTGGACACTCAAAGACATGCACATCTGTTTATGCAAAAGGCATTTAGTCCATCTGCAAGAGTTGCCCAAGTCCTAACAGTTTCAGCATTGCTGAAAAGTTCAAGTCCCAGGTCTCCTCTGAGACTGAAGACAAACCTTAGCTGCAAACCCCTGTACAAATGAAAACAAAGTTAAACACTTCCAACATGCAAGGGCAGGAGACAAACATTTTCATTCCAAAAGTTACAAACAGGAGGATACAAAGCATAGGGACCAAAACAAGTCCAAAATCCAGCAGGGTAAATGTTAAATCCTATAGTTGCTTGTCCAGCATCTGAAGCAATCTGTGGCAAATTGTGAGCTCCAAAGGGCTTGTGTGGTTCCACCCCTATGGCACTTCTAGTGGTCACTGATCCCATGGCATCTCTCTTATGCTGGCTGTGCTCCCCCATTGCAGGTTTCCTCCGATGATCCACATTCCTGGCTTTTCAAAACTTCTGCAGTCTCTATTGCACCTTTGGCTTCACACTCATAGCTTCACATATTGCCCTCTCAGGGGCAAACTGCCTGGCCTCCCAGGCCCTCTGAAATCGGGGTGGAAGCCTTCTTAACCTCTGAGCTTGTGCATTCTGTATGCACCTAAAACCAGCACCACATGGATGATGCCGAGGTCTGCTGCTAGTTGGAGCAGTAGCCAGGCTTTCCTCTCTCTTGGCTGTAGGGGTCAAGTGCCTGGATTGCTGGGAACTCTGAGCCTGATTCTGAGGAGCAGATTCTCTATGCCGCCGCCATTCTGGAACCTCTTGGGGCCTCTGCTGCCACTCTGAAACATGGTGCTCTGAGGCTTTCTCCTCAAAGCAGTCTTTAACCTTTGCAGTTTGGAAGCTGCAAAGGTTCGAGACTTACTGCTTTTTGTACTGCCTTCAGGCCATCTTTTCTATTTCTCTGTTCCTCAGGAATCGAGCTCTCAACTTTATCTTTACAGTCCATAGCTTTATTGGAGCATGCTTTCTGGCCAAACTCACGTTTCAAATCACCCTGCTGGGCTCTGTGCTCTTGATTTGCAATATAAATCTGGCTAAAAGCCCCCAACAATAGCCATGCCATGGCCTCAACATTCGACTGCCTTGATATTTCTTTTGCCGGATTAATCAATCCACCATCCTTAATCTCAGTCTCAGGCAAAGTCTCTGGACACGAGCAAAATGCAGACAAACTTTCTGCCAAGCCATAACATACATCAACTGAAGTCCAACACCCAATACAGTCCTTCTTCCCAGCAGAAACCTCTTGAGCCTGATCTTTACTGGCAGGCTCTATATCAGTCTCCTGGTCTCCTGAACTCTGACCAGAATCTCCCCTACAGAACAGCCTAAGCTGGTCCAGGGCTATTCTTTCAGGTGACAGCTCTGAATCTTTCCAAACTCTTCCTACAAGCCATTTCCAAAGGCTCTTGAACCACATGGTCAGGTACAGTCACAGTAACGACCCCACTCCTCCAGTACCAAATTCTGTCTTGGTTACTTTTCTTCATTGCTAAGACAAACACCTAACACCCAAAAGTAGGGAAGAAATGGTTTATTTAGCTTACAGTTTTGGTGGTTTCACTCCATAATCAGCTGGCTCCAAAGCAGGGTGGCATGGCACTGGGGCAACACTTCAAGGCAGCAGCCAGAGCAAAAGTGAGCAAAAGGCAAGCCTCTTCTCTACCCTTATATTGTACACTGGCCACCCCCCCATTCAGGGTGGGTGTAACACTCACAAAATGTCCTTGGCCTCCTTTGCACAGGATGAGTATATTTACAAAGTAAGAACCCTGATTCCCTGCTGAGTCTCTCAGTTGAACTTCTAAACTGCTCAAGTTGACACAATGTATTAACCATAAGACTCTTTACCCATTCCAAGTCATGGCGGTAATATATGGATTCATGGACATGATAAAAAACATTTCTTTGTTGCCCCCATCTATGTCAGGCTCTGTCATTCATTGTAAAAAAAAAATAAACAAAACAAAACAAAACAAAACAAAACCCCTTTTGTATACATGAACTGTTCAACAACCTGGTAGTGATATCTAAGTATCCTGGCTTGGAGGATGTTGTCCAAAGCTGTCCACATCTTCCTTTGCCTGTCAGACAGAGCACAGGCATCAGGAAGGTTAGAGCAGGAGTCACAGACCAGAACAGGTCCATGGCCTGGTAGGAACTGGGCTGCACTGGAGGAAGTGAGCAATGGGTGGGTGAACAAAGCTTAACCTGTATTTACAGCTGTTCTCCATAGCCCAGATTACCACCTGAGCTCCATTTCCTGTCAGAACAGTGATGGCATTAGATTCTCATAGGGGAGACCCTTATTGTGAACTGCACATGCAAGGGATCTAGGTTGTGTGCTCATTGTGAGAATCTAATGCTTGATGATATGAGGGAGAGCTGAAGCAGTGATGCTAACATGGGGAGTGACTGCAAATACAGGTTAACATTGGCAGAAAAGTTTGCATGGAGACCATAAATAATCAGTTGCCTGCCAACTCATAGCAAACCCTATCAGTGAGAGGCAAGTGACAATTGAGCTGCATCTGGTGGCAGATTTTATAGTTGACGTACTTCAATTATACAGATATATCTGGTGGCCGGATTTAAGTCAGAATCTGATACTTATTTTAGGTCATTTGAGGTCCATCTGTTATTTCCCACTTCCATCCGTGTCTCTTTCCTGCACTGCACACTTGCCTCAATTACAGTTTTGGTAAGCCCATAAGGTAACCCCAGCCAAACAAATGTCATCGGAAACCTTCTTTGAAAAGGGGTAAAGACCCAATGATGAGACTACAGAATACTCTATGACTGCCAAAAAAAAGAGAAAGTTTCACTTAAAGGAAAATACCATGAGTCCTTAACTTATGGATTCATTGCAACATTCACCAAGCCTACGTTTTTGTTTGTTTGTTTGTTTGTTTTTTGTTTTGCGCCACCAGGGATTGAACTCACAACCTCACATTTGCCTGGCAGGTGCTTAGGCCACTGGGTTAAACCCCCAACCCTCAAGCCTACCTTTTATAGTATGTTGTGACCACCCGACAAAGCCATGAAACCTTCAAAACTGTTTTGCCACATGGAAACTAAGCACTCTATTAAAAGACAAGACTTTAGAGTTTTTTTTCAAAGGAGAAAAGTGAACATGAAGAACAAAACAACTGTTGAAGGCCACCCCTTCATCAAATGTATCTGTACTGAGAGCATCGTTCTTAGTGGCTAAATGCATTGTTAAACTAAGAAGCTGTTTACTGTTTTTTTTAACCCTTTACTGTTGATAAAAAGTTGATACTGCCCGCTACTAAGGGCATTTGTCATGAACTTTTAGGAGAGACTGCAGTTCAAAAGTTGCCATGTTTTTCTTCTCTATCTGCTAGCACCATAACTAAATGAGTTGATGAAATAGCAAAAGATATTGAGGCACAAGTGTTAGAAAGGATTAATGTGTAACAATGGTACACAATCCAGTTTGGTGAATCTATCAGAGTTGACAACAAGGGAGCAATGCTTGTTTTTGTATGAAATATTTTTCAAGATGATAGGCAGGAGGATATGTTATGTGTACTTTTGTTGCCAATCAACACCACAGCTGCAAAACTATTGCAAGTCTTTGAATGATTACACGTTAGGAAAACTGAATTGGTCATTTTGTGTCAGCACAGACATAGATGGAGAAGCTGCTTTAGCTGGATGACTTTCTGGTTTCACTACTCAGGTCAAAGAGGTTGCTTCTGAATGTGTGTCATCCATAGAAAAATGCTGGTAGGCAGAAAAACGTCACCTGAACTTCACAGTGTTTTACAGGATGTGATTAAAATTATTAGCCACATTAAAGTAAGTGCCCTTAACACATGTGTTTGTGCTGCTTTGTGAGTAGTTGGACATACAGCACACTTGTCTTCTCTTATACACAGAAGTGAGATGACTTTCAAAAGTAGATCACTGGCCAGTGTTTTTGAGTTATGAGAACTGCTCCAGAGATTTGTTTTAGAAAAACAGTCCCCACTGGCTGCACATTCAGTGGCACAGAATGGGTCACAAAACTCGTTTACTTATGTAGTATTTTCAACATGCTCAACAAACTCAATTTGTTACTTCAGGGGAGAATGATAACTGTATTCAGTCTTTTAGATAAAGTGACTATATTCAAACCTAAACTGGAATTATGGGGGAGAGGTGATGATAAGTAAACTAGGATTTTTGAAATGTTTCAAACATTAGCAGAAATTTTGAAACATTCAGAGCTTTCTTTCTCCCAACTGGTACATGATTATCAATTTCAGCTTTCAGAACTCTTTCGGTATTACTTCCCAACCACAAAAGATCCCCAAACTGAGAAGAAATGGATCTAGGACCCATTTGTGAATAGCCAGATGAATTGAATTTGTCCATACTAGAAGAGGAACAAGTGTTTGAGATCACAAATGACAGTGGCCTTAAACATATGCTTAAGATAATTTCATACTTTCATACTTTCTGGGTTGAAGTCAAAGTGGAATATTCTGAGATTGCCAGAAAAGCACTGAAAACCTTACTTCCATTTCTAACATCTGTGTGTATGAAGCAGAATTTTCAGCAGTGATAGCAACTAAAATGAGATTACTTTGGGTGTCACTGTCTCCCATCACTTCTAGACAGTGCCATTTAGTTTCAGGAAAATAATCTCAGGGTGCTCACTGATTCTATATTGTGGTGAATGACATAATAATTGTATTACATATATAACAATGTAATAATAATAGAAATAAAGTGAACAATAAATGTGATGTGCTTGAGTCATCCCAAAACCTTCCTCCCCTCAGTCTGTGGAAAAATTGTTTTCTATGAAATTGGTTCCTGGTGTCAACAGTGTTGAGGACCTCTAGTTCAGAGCATCTCAGCTTCTCTACTCAAGTGCTCTATTTGTCTAGCTGCTAGGGAATCTCTTTAAATATAATTCTCTCCCACAAAATCTCTTCTTTCATAATATTTATAACTTTTTCCCTATTACTTGCCTGACTTCACACTCTAATAGCTGGCAGAAACCTAGTGAGCTCTGGGAAGTCTAGTAGGACCCTCTACATATTTTCCTGTATACTGCAGATCAGCATAAAGAATATGCCTTTCATTTCTCTGTACTGGGGTATGGCTTAACCTGAGATAGCATTTGGCTCTCTTGTACACATCAGCTTTACTTGGCATACTAAAAGGAGGAAGACTATCACCAGGTAATGAAAGAGAGGGAATGGTAGGCTTTAATCTCCTGATCTCCTGGCTCCATTTGACCACTTTTTAAAAAAATATATTCGATCTTTATGATCAATCACCATCCCCCCCACATACACTCCCTACCAGGTCAAGCCCTAAACCCTGAATTCTATCAGCTTCAACAACTGAAAACTGGGTATATTTTGGACCAAGTCATAGCTTTCTATCAGTCCTGCAGCAAAGCCCTGTATGTGAGTCATTGCAACAGACACACAACCTATTGAAAAGCCTAGCAGAGAGCCCTAGGTTCTTCTCCAGAGCAAAGCCAGCACCTTTCAGTTTTTTCATCTGGAGGAAGGATTTAGGACATCCTTTTCTAGCTCCGTTAAATCACACCAGTAATGAGAAATAACCTTAGAATGAGACTACTCTGGTTGCCTCAAGAAAATATTGTGTCACCTTTTGTTTGCCTATATAACTTGCTACTTTGTTCTTGAGGTCCCTGATCTTCTAAGCCTTCTTGATGCCTGACACAGCATCCTAGGTTTCATGACAATGTTTAGATCCTTTTCTCAGCACACTCTTCCTTAATCACCACACTGTGTTCATTTATTTATTTTATTTT
>RJWT010046410.1:0-11468 GCA_004365215.1 Cuniculus paca | reverse complement strand
GTAAAGGTAGTAAAATGATAATAATTTCAATTTTGAAAACTTGCTATAAGTCTGTATCTGAGGTGTATGAATTCCTTTAATGCTTGCAAAAAACCTACATGATTTTATATTTTATCCACACTACATATCATGAGGCTGGCTATAGACAGGCGAAACTGCATAGAATAAAAGACCTAGGATTTGAAAGTAAACCATATGAATCTAGAATCTTTAAATCTAACTACTGCCTCTCAGGTAAGATGGCATTTCCTGCCATTAAAGGATAAAGAAGGTGAATTTAAGAGATACAAGAAATGAAGTGTTGCATGTCTATAATTTTAATTGCTGTTACTCATCAATCATAAGTCTCTTATTTCTCCATCTAGGGAAGCACAAGGATAAGCAAACAGGATGGCATTAATCTATGATTAAAAAATTAATATCATTTATATGCAAATGACAGCTGACCCTATGCTACTGAAGAGGATTACACAGAGTCACAAATTTGGGGGTATTTCTTCTTTTCCACACTCTTTCAGGGCAAGTGTAGAGGCTCAGATCATTTGCCAGGGTGATTGGGAGGACGATTAATGATTTTGGTCTATTTTACAAGGTACAGTCATGCTTAGATGCCTCTTGCTTGTTCTTTTTCATGTTTTTCAATGGAAAATCCTGTCAGTTTCTCTGATCCAACTTTGTCTTCTTTGTGAAGGCTTCCACAAATAAGACGTGTTTCTGTAGAGTTGTTCATGTTTTTTTCAGGGCTGTGTAATGGTGCACATCACACTCATTCATTCATCCATCCATTCATTCATTCATTCATTTACACATTCTTCCTATCATCACATTCTCATTTATTGATATGAGGCCTTTAGACACTGAAGAAAGAGTATCTTTACACACTGAAGAAAGAGTATCTCACCTGTTTTCAGAGCAAACTAGAGAGAAAGAGGCACTGTTCTTCCATGAATCTTATTTTGACAGAAGGAGTCAGACAAACAGACAAATAAGAAAAACATATATATGATATAATTGCAGAAAATGATATATGTAGTGAAGAAATAAAAAAGCAGGTTGGTGGGTGGTCAGGGAATTCCTTTTAAGGAAGGTTTTATGAACAATGGCCTGGATGAGTCTAGGACATGAATCATGTAAGATCTAAGACCAGAAACCTAAGCAGCTCCATCGTAACTTCTGACAATATGTATGCCAGTAACAATGGAAATGACTGTGGAAACAATGATGAGGATACTGAATATTAGTTTTGAGCATCTGTAGGAATTAGTTAACTTGTGGGTGATTTGTGCTTATTCCTCACAATAGTCCTATGATGTAGGTATGGCTTTATCTGATTAGAAGATTCAGAAAAAAACTCAGAAAAATAAAATGAGTTGTTCAAGGTCATGCAGCCAGTAAAGGATATTAGCTGAAATTCAAACTTCAGCTTGTCTCCAAATCCTGCAACCTTCAATGGCCCCTCTTCTTTGCATTCCCAGCAGCTAACATAGGGTTTGACACTGCAAACACTTAGCAATATGATGAATGGATGGATGGGTGATTTCATTACCCTCGATGTCTCATAAATGCCATCTCATATGATTGTTTAAATTTCTGGCAAGTTGAGGCTGTGTTATATCTTAGGCATTTGTTAAATACTGTGTGTCAGAGATGATAGACAGTATGATAGTGAATGAAACCTCTAAAGGTAAGTAACTCCATTGGTGAAGACCACATATGGATATGAAATAAAGCATGGTGACTGTTTACTTCTTCCAATGCATATGCAGCTCTTTAGTAAGGAGAATTTTCTTACTCCAAATCACTACACATACACGCACATGGCAGAGACAGTCCTGTTCCTACACTCATGAGCACATACCACTAGTATATTATAACAAACAGAGTTTTACACAAAGATGCCCACATTTACACACTCATATGACCTCATGCATAGAGAGGCATCCCTGAACACTCACACTCAAATATTTCCAAGAAGAATCCTGGCTACACCAACATGAAGTAGGCAGCAGTACAACTAGCATGGTTACGATTGCCAGCACTGAGTTTTCGGTAGCTAGAAAAAGTTTGTCGCTTCTCTCTGTCTTAGTGCAATACCCATGTTTTCCATATTGCTATCCCAGAACCACCTAATCTCTAACTGCGTTTGTCCTTTCTTGGTTACCTCTAAAAGGGCTGATTTTCTGAGTCCTTTCCCATATCTGTGCTGAGGGTCAGACTCTGTCAGTTGTAACCTGTGACATCTTAGCTCCTGTTTTAGAGCCTTGGAGAAAGCTACCACATGGCTCACTCCCTCAACCCCTTTCCCTCTTTGTTCAAATGTCCCCTTTCCAATAAGATCTGTTTTGATCCAACAATACTGTGACATGGATGATAGTGGTAATATGGACCATTACTGCTGAGCATCAGTAAAGGCCTAGGAATGATTCTTGGTGATTTGTACTCATTTTCTCTCCACCATAGCTTCATAAGTAGAAGTTGCAACTGACTTATAAATGGATTAAAACCCCTAGAAAAATAAAATGACTTATTCAAGGTCACTCCTGCCACCTCTTCCCTTTCCCTGATCTATTTTTCATTTATTTCATAGACCTTACCATTTTCTTAAAAGCTATGTAATGTACTTATTATTTTGTATTGAACGTTGTCTGCTTTCCTCTTTTTCTCACTTATACACATCAGAGTAAAACTCTACATAGGTGAGGATCTTTCTCAGTTTTGTTCCCAAGCACCAAGCAGAACATGGCACATAGTAGGCATTCAAAAATACATGTTCAATGAATGACTGATGAATACTTAACACCTAATTTTCACTGGGAACTGATTATTATTTCACTTATTCTTCTCTGTGAAATAGGTGTCACCATCATCACTCTGTAGATTTAAAAAAATGATTTAAAAATATGAGGCTTAGGGAGGAGAAGCAACTTGCTTAAAGTCACAGAGCTCCTCTGGAATGAAGTAGACAACTATATTGAAATTATTCCAAAGTGCCACAGAAAAAAACTTCTTTTCTTTATCTCAAAGGATACTGTGGTCACCATAGTGACTAAAAACCTACTGGCGACCCTAGAGGAGGGTGCTATCCTTTGCTGTGCCTATGTCTTCAGCACTGTGACCTTGACTTGATGGTGAAGAATTTTCTGTCTCCCTCCTGTTGTCTCCAGTTGTTCTGAACTTGATTTTTAGATGGCACCATGTCCCATTATCACAGAGAAAAACACCAAGCAATCTACAAGGCTTCCTTGGAGCTATCCCTTGTGAGTTTTGGAAACCTTGGGACCTCTGTGCTCTCAGCTAACAGATCTCATGCCAATGCCCTCACAGGGGACCTTCTGAGCCAGGAAACTTTGGGAGCCCCAGAGACCCCATGCAGAATACCTTCTTTCACTGGAGCATCTCTCTTATTTTAGTAATCTCCTCAGTCTTTGTGGCCACAGTTGGAGCTGTGTAGCCAGTAGCTGCCACTAACTGAGCGTGATCTGTTATGCAAGCTCGCACAGGATGCATCCCTGTACAGAGAATGGTATGAAAAAGGCAGAGGCTGAGGAAGAATAAAAACCACAGGAAGGAAGCTAGAAACTCTTATGGTGGCTTCTGTGCATTCCTTCCTCACCTGCACACATGTCCTACCCTTGTCCCATCCCATTGTCTCCCAAATGAGAAATGTGGACATCACCATCAGCTCTCTCATCTCCAGGTCCATACCCAAGCATCCTTTATTCCCATCTTTTTTTGTCTTCTTCACAGCTCTTTTGTCCACTTCTTTTTCTTCATTATCAGTTACTCTCTCAGTCCTTAGCCCATACTCACCACTTTTTTACCTGGAGCCTATACTCACCTAAATGTTTTTGGCCCCCAACTCTGTTTTTTCCAGTCACAAATAGAACCCCCTTACCATTTTCAAATTCTAAAACTGCCAGTTACAGCCTGCTTTCCTAGGAATACCATCTCTGCTCCTTTCCTTGAATTGCAAAGCCCTAGGTGATGTGGCTCATACTGACTTCTCCAACTTCATCTTTCTCATACCTTCAGGACTGCTGGTGGCCAGGAAGACTGCTTCCTAGTGATTGTCATTCTTCAGGCCTATTGTGTTACCTTTTGATGTCTCTGCTCCATATGAAATACTCATCTTCTTTAGCTGCTAGCTAACACTCATCATTCAATACCCACAATACTGGATATCAAGTCTGTCTACTGAATGACCCAGAGATCTTCCACAGCCCTTCTCAGTACTTGAAATGGTTACTTGTTGAGGTCTTCATCTCATACTCCTTTTGCATAACTTCAGCTCACCTTTTCCTTATGGGACCATAAATCCTACTAAGTGAACTCTTAGTAGACTGTGAACTCTAAAGCCAGAGTTGTGTTGATTTCATCCTACATTGGCAAGTTCTTGACTCAGGGGATGGAACAGAGGCTTTTTTCTTTTTATCAGTGCTAGTTCTCTTCAGAAAGACAAGTGATGAAAAGGCCTCAGAAAATACCAGGATAAATAACTACCACAAAACCCAAAGCCAAAGCATAGCATGACAAGAGTTCTCTCCACAGTGTACCCTATGCACTGCAAGGCAGTAGAGTCCCTTAACAATATTCATTTGTTCAACTCACCAGGCCTAGATTTTCAGAGAAAAGGAAATGCTCCTTTACCTAGTTCACACATAGAAGTCTGCCTATGTGACCTCCCAGACAACAACACAGGAGTGATCTGGAGGACACAGCGATTCTCAGATGCAAGCTTTGTTGGAATTACCTGATCAGTGATTGAAAGAGAGGGTGGTTCAGATATCTCTGGGCTTCACTCCAACCAGTGACTAGCCACAGTGCTCTCCTTCTTGGGGTGACGTATCTTCATTAGCATACCATTTGCAGGTGAACCTTCATACCCAAGGTCTAGCTTACTAATATTCACCACCAGAAGCCTCCTCTTCCTCTATTAACCATTGTCAAAGGGCCCTGGAAGTTCAGCAGTGTTATTGCATCTCAGGAAAAAAGATATAGAGAAAAACTCCACTCAAATGCTGAGAATTTGAGATGGGTGCTATTGGTGATGGGGATTGGCTAATTTTTGCTGGTTTTCCAGAGTTGAGTGTCTTTTATATATATTCCAGGAACTCATCCAGTCTGATATCCCTCCCAGCAGGGCCTGGAAGATTATTCTCCTATCTTCTTTGCCTACACATACAAAACAGTATATTCTGGGTAGGAAGAAGGCAGTTACTTCAGGACTTGTTTTAGTTGGGAGCATAGATGTTACTCAGAAATGCCTTCCTTGCCGATCTGTGGACTGGAAAAGGAGATTTTTGATCTGTCAGGTGGTCACTGGTTCCTCCTTTGGACATCCAAGCCTCAGGGGTCTTTTTCCTGATTTGGAAATACAAGAAAGGAAAATTCTGAGGAGAGTGTCAGATCTCTCAACTAGAGCAAAAAAGTAAACTTAAAAGCTTTCTCCTCCCTCATCCCTTTTTGCTCTGGGGGCAACTTTATTTCTTATTTCCTTTCCACCAGTATAGTTGCTGTTCCTTAAGATTATGACTTCTGAAATATTTTGTCCTATATCCCACTATGACCAGTCATCCAGGAATGATACTATTGATTGGTTTGATTCTGACACCTGTGTAGCCTCATGCAGGTACAGTTGAGCAAACTTTCTTTTGTTAGGGAGAATTGGTCCTTCAAAACCATCAGGCATTGGTTGTAGACTCAATACAGTGACACTTGGTTGTTAAATGGCTCCAAGCTCAAACTTTCCACTACTGGAACAGCAAAGTTCAAAGTAAATAAACAAACGAACAAATAAATAAATCTGCATGGTGTTAGTAGCTTTGCTCAGTAGTTGAACTGAAAATCCAACTTGAAAACACCTAGATGGCTGACAGTGCACCATGCGTTACATCTCACTGTGGACACAAAGGGATGATGCTTCAGTCTAAGCATCATTCTTGCCCAGACAACACAGAGTGCTTAAACATTTACTGTTGTGCTTTTTTGGTGCTTTGTTTGCATAAAATATCATAACCATGGCTCCAAAGGAAGTTAGTGACACCAGCAGTAAGCTAAGAGAAAAACTGTGGGAACCATGATAGAGTTAAATAAAGAAATGATTGTGAAATTTGTTAAGAGTTTTGGAGAAATTAATTTGAAAGTGTAATTTTTGGGCCTCAGAACCAATTATTTGCTTTTCTATTTTTTATGGGAAAAATATGTTCAGTTCTTGAACTTTTTGATGTTTGAACATGAATTTGGAATGAATTGAGTTTGACAGCAGACTGTCAAATACAGTATGACTGTATTTCTGAAGTCACATTGGAGTCATGGTCTCCTGGGACCAGAATGCAGAAGCCTACCTTTGCTTGTTACTGGAATTAAGGCCTCTCATGTCAAACCAAGGTTGTTTTATGCAGTTTAGGAAGTATGTCTGGAGACTTATTTACTTTCAAATTAATTTTATTGGTACTCTTTTGATATACATAATGATTACATTCATCATAGGGAATTTGTACCAGAACAAAATATATATCTTGATTCTTTTTTCCCCATTCCTCTCCCCTCCCTTCAGTTCTTCTTCCCCTTCTCATTTACAGAAGTTTTGTTTCCATTTTTTCCTTTTATTCTTTTTTTTAATATTCCTTTTCTTTTATGAGATCATTTCTAGGATACACTTGGCAATAAAACAATAAATAGGGAAAGGAAGGAATATTAGGGTAGAGAGACTTAAACTGTTTTTATTTTTTTTCCCTGAGATCCCACAGTGAGTTAGGTGAACCCACACAGACTAGTAAGGTCATGGTCAGGGACTGACTTCTGTCAGTGCCACATCATGTTTAATTTTCAAATTAATTCTTGGAAGTGAGAAGAGGTGCCACCAAGACTTGAACTCAAGATCTTTGGACCCCTGAGCTAGAACTCTTATGCATTACTGTCTCTGGTTGAAGCATTTAAAACCAAGCATTTAATATTTAACATTCCATATACACAAAGCACAGTGGTTTTGCTCTTCTCTCTCTCCCTAATTCTCTCATTCTCTCTGTCTCTCTCTGTCTCCGTCTGTCTCTCTCTTCCTCTCTCTCTCCCTCTCTCTAAGAATGTGTGTGATAAATGTTACAAATATCAATTCTTATAATAAAGAGAAATCTACTTTCACTCCATTAAAGGCATCACTAAACATTTATCGATTTGTATAGGGGAAATTAGAAAGAAAGAGACTTCAAATTATTGCTGCTAAATGCTGTTAGAGAGTTCATGTACACATTCCAGCGCATGGAAATGTGATACAGACACAGAGTACAAGAGATCTCAGTGTTTGCCATCGAAAGGTCACAAGTACCAGCCACAGCAAGTTACAGTTCACTCTTTAAGTCTTTAAACCACCTTTTCTTGTGTACCCAGATAGAGCTGCATGATACAATAGAAAGAGCAGAGGTTTAAATCCCCAGCCTGTTACTAATTGAGTGACCCTGGGTAGATTGCTTAATCCCTGTGACCCTCACTTTATTCAGCTGTACTGTTTGACTAACGTACCAGCCTCGTTGTGTTTTGAAGACAGAATGATCCTGCAGAGATAGCTCTGTCTGGGACACACTGTGAACCATCAATATCTATTGGGTTCTGCTCATTCTTGCAGACGCCTCTCAATTTGCAGAAGCTGAGCGCAGGGCATGGACATCACTAGGCTTTACCTTTTGGCCTTGGAAAATGTATCTCCCTACAGCTCCACTTTTATTATTTATGTAAATAAGAGAAAGAAATATTTATAATCATCCAGCTGACCCTGCACCTTTCTCTGGCAAGGGCTTGGGAGACTGAGGGCAGGTCTAGATTTAGACGTAGAAGGTAAGATCTCAGATAAGATGCTGTAAGAGACTGTGATATAAGATTCCCTGGATGAGAAATTAAGTGAACTTTAGGAATCTCTAAGACAGAGAACCAGAGAGGGGAAAATGTAAGGTGAAAGGATCTAGAAAAGATGGTGGATGTGTGGCATGCAAAGTTCCTCTTTAAAATGTGACTCTGTTGACTTGCATTCAATTTTAAGTGGTTTTTCAGTGCTGCTTAAACAAATACAATAAACAAACATCAGGTTTGTTGAGAGTGAGTTGATATGCAAAATCCTTGGAACAGTTCCTGCACATACTACTAGTAATACTAACATTTGTAGTATTATTATTTAGGCGTGTGTTGGGTTTATGGTGTATTGAGGAGTGAAAGAATTGATGGCATGTTCAAAAGAACACTGCCATCTGTACATGAATCCATGTTTAACATGCATTAAACATCTAGGATACAAAATCATAATGAAAACTCATTCAGAATAAGCAGGAACAGAAAGTCTGAACTGCACAGAAAAGTCAAGATGCTCTTAGCTTCAAAATAGGGGTGTCTAAAGCATTGGAAAGGACAGTGGACCTCTTATCATTTGATAAGGACTTAAACCATTTTCTTTTGATGCTCATAAAGTATGGCAGTGGAGGCCAAAATGGGGTCACATCTAACTCACAGTACATAAAATCTTCCATACACTTACCCTAGCCACTAACACAAAATGCTCAGTGCCACACTATTTGTCCCTTATGATCTGCCCCTCTATTCATTTGTGGTCTCTCTCTCACATCCCAGACACACTCTCATTAAGTTCTCCACAGTTCTTCAGTCCTGTGCAGAAAGCCACTATCCCTGCATGTTGACCTTGCCCATGTCCCTCCTTCCATCCCCCACAATGACTTCCCTGCTTCTTTCTTCTCATCCAACCCAGCCCAAGCCCCTGGTCTCTTGTTGTGGCTCCTGTAAGAAAGTTCTTCTAACATCCTGAATCAAAGTCTGATTTCCACTGCTAGCTTTTTCTAGGGTCTCAGAAAAGTCTCAAGCAGGATCCTCTGATCCTCAGCAGGATTTGGCAATGTTCCCCTACTTCCTACTCCCTGTACACACTCATGTGGAGGTCTCTGTCCTGCTCCTGTATGAGTCTTGATTGTTTGACAGTAGGAAATTATAGGAGTTTGGATAAGGGCATCCACCATGTGATACTATCTATTTCCAAAGACATTGAAAAATTTTCCCTGTAAAGGCACATATATTAAATATTTCAGGGTTTGTGGGTGACATCCAGTCACTATTGCAATTTCTCAACTCTGTCCTGATAGTGTTAATGTAGTCATGGACAATACATAAACAATTGTGCTGGGCTTCATTTCAATAAAACTTTATTATCAACACAACCTGCCACACACTGTAGTCTGTGAACCTCTGTTTTAGAAGATAACTCTTGGTAAAGGGAGAAATGTCTCTGTGCTTCCATTGGAAAACCTACTCTCAATTTAACTTGTTTTTTGTTTTTATTTTTTAATTTCAGCTGAAAAGAAGAGAAAATGGACTTACAATATAGGTTTGATCATATCTGTCAGGATAACTACTATCAAAAAAAAAAGAAAAAAATGAACACTGTCATGAATATAGTGAAATCAAAATCCTTGAGTACTGTTGGTAAGAATATAAAATGATGGAACTGCCATCATTTGAGGTGGGTCCTCAAAACCTAAATGAAATTGCTATATGATCTAGGAGTTCCACTTTTGGGAGTCCTAAAAAAGAACTGATACCGGGGCCTCAAAAATATTTGCACACCCGTATTTGTAGCAGTATTATTCACAACAGCTAAAAGATGAAGTAACCCAAGTGTCCATTCAATGAATGGATAAACAAAATACGCATATGCGATGGAGTATGAATCAGCCTGAGGAGAGGAAGGTAATCCTGTCATTCTGACAGCATGAATGAACCTGGAGAATACTATGCTAAACAAAATAAACCTGTCACACAAAGACAACTACTACATGATCATGATGCAATTTATACAAGTCACCTAGACTAGTCAAACTATGATCATAGAGACAAAAAGTAGAATGGTGGTTACCAGAGACTGAAGGGAGAGAAGAACAAGGAGCTGTCATTTGATGCATAGACTGTTTCAATTGTGAAGGAAGAAAAATATTCTGGAACACAGATGAGCAACAACAAGCTTATTTAGCACTGCTAACTATGTAAATGAAAATAGCTAAGATGGTTATTATGTCTTATATGTATTTTATTGTATATTTTCAGAAAAGTAAAGCTGGTTGATTTGAAAAATTTCCAGCAAAAAATATTTTGATTTAGCTCCTTTCAATTCACCAAACCTTGAACCATGGATGCAGGCAGCATGGAGATGGACCCTGGAAAGAGAGGCACTTTGGATGGACCCTACACTGGAGAAACCAACCAGAATCTTACCATCATCCTGTCCACGGGAAGACAAGTATCTTTTCAACCTGGTACAACATGGTACCCTGCTCTGCTGGTGATGTCCCCCAGGAACTTGACCAAGGTGTCACATTGGGTTGTCATGTCCTGTAACCCTGCACTGGGGTGCACAAGTGTTCTCTCCTGCTTAAGTTATTTATATAGGTGGTTGGAAACGTTTTGCTTGTACAAACTACAAACTATTAGATTAAGCCAGCAGAGACAGCCAGAGGCAATCTTTTAACAAAGTGAGTGGGATTCAAAGTAGGCATGGAAAGCAAATATTATTTCACTGAGAGTCGATTAGAGAGAGCTCTGCAGATGAGCAGTAACTGCTTTGTTAACTTAGCTGGGGGAGGTGAGCAGGGCCAGGTAGACACCAGCTGGGTGGGAAGGTGAACAGCCTGGAACAAAATGGTAATTCAGGGGTGGGTGGATGTGTGAAGCAGCCCTCCACACACACTCCCCCCTCTCCTTATTTAAAGTACATGATGGAGCTTAGCAGCTGAGAAGCCTCCGTTTACTCTAAAATTTCTCATTTTAATTCAGGCAAACACTCTATAAATCCAATGTATCGGAAAGCAAATATTGAGGCTGAGTAAGAAGGTCCATTAGATGGAGTGCTTAGATCTAGGGCCTGAGCATGCAGGAGGGGTGGAGGGGGAGTCCTAGAAGGAGGCTGAACTGGAATGGGCATGTGGAATATAGGTACCAAGAAAGAATATGAGGGAGATGGAAACTGCAAAGGGGTTGGGTGCAGAAATAATAAGGAGGTATATTTAGGACCAGGTCAATTGGGAAAAGGCTGAATTAGGAGACTCAAAGGTTCTCATGGAAAAAGATTGGAAAAGAGGCATCAGGTGAAGGTGGATAACTGAGGCCTTGGGAGAAAGGATCTCTGAAAGGAGGAAGGCAAGTCAGAAGGGAACTCAGTAATTTGCAAACCATACTGGGTGCCTTCTCACAAATTCTCAGATGGCCAGTGGTAGATGGAGAATTTGAACAACTGTTTTGTGTTGTTCAAACTGGAGCTGCTGACAATTTTGTGAAAAATGTCAAACTGATGCAGGAATGACTGAGCAATCATTAAAGACTGTGGGCATCAGAATAATCAAGTAAATGATACTCAGGAGCTCCTTCATGTTAGACTTTTCAGGGATGTTCACAGGAAATAAAGGGTCTTTTCCATATGGAGG
>RJWT010046409.1:0-11467 GCA_004365215.1 Cuniculus paca | reverse complement strand
GGAAACATTTTAGATTTAAACCGTAATAGTGTTGTTCCTCTACTTGGTGAGTGACTAAGCACAGTAGTCACTGTCCAGGCTTGAAAATCCCACACACCTCCTTCCCCAGGCTACCTGGACCCCTGGCCTCCTATCGTTCAGGTGGCCAATGCCCTTCACTCAGGCCTTGGCTCTCAGTGAGCTGAGACATTATAGATAATCTGGCATGCCTGATTGTGTGTGTGTGTGTGTGGCAGGAGGGGGCACCACCCAACAGGTATTTATTCTTTTTTCATTCCTTTTGCAAAAGAATATACTCCCAAAAGCCAGAAAGTTGCCCTAGCACTTTTCAGGAATGTCTGTGATTTTATTTAACGTGGTATTTAAAGTTGCAGAATATAATCCTGTACCATTTGTGAGCAGGACCACTCCAACCTTTCCCTGGAGAGACTTGCTCCAGGTATCATCCTACACCAAGTACTTTCTGTTTTCATTTTGCAAAGATGATAGATCTAAATTACATCAGAGACCCTTCTGTTTTTAAATAGCATAGTTTTGCTGTTAAGAAATTTTTTTTCAGCCATCTTGGAGGAGATTTGTGTCCTCCTCAGAAGTGCTGGGGTGGTTCCTGGGAGTTAGAGTAGCAAATTGTAGCTTTGGCTTGATGTAAATGAACCCAGACAGTCCACACAGAGATCAGAATTGGCTAACTTCCCAACAAGATCTGAACCCTTGCTTCAGATCTGGGCAAGAAGGAAGGAGAAGTGCCTGCCCCTACCAGAAACACCTAGCTTTCTTTTTCCCTACATTTTTTTGGTGCTCAGACACTGGTGTCCTCAGGAAATTGTCAATACAAAGAAATGTTATTGCTTGCAGTCAGAAGTCTGTGATAGCATCAGTTTCCATGACAGTAGGCTATGATGTCACAAACAGTAAGTAGAGAGACAAGAAAGAGAGAAATGGGGAGGCAAGGTGAGAGAATGTAAGATGTGATTTATTAACACAGATGCTGAAGGCCTCAATCAGCCTTTCCCCACCCAGCATCTGCTGCTGCCAAAAGTGAAACACAGCGACATTTGGAGCAAGTACCTGGGCTTTATGAACCACTGAATGCTTTAGTTTGTAAATTCACAAAATAATTTTAAAAAATCATGATTTCCCTAAGAATTTTCTTTGGATATTTACAAAAAGGACAATACTACTTTTGTATTAATGTTAGCTTTTGCAAAAGACTACATGGTGGTGGTTCTTTGTGTATCCAGCATAGATCGACTGTTAGTTCTCTTTGACATGGCTTTCATGGTGAAGATGAGAAGGGGAAAGAGCCAGTCGGAGGTCAGGTACTGAGAAGCATATAGGTCCCTGGTTGACGATTGGGAAACAGAAACTATATGCTGGACACAGTGCCACTCGGTACACACTGGGCTTAAAAGGTCCAGGTCTGGATTCCTGTGATGTGACACCCAGCAGGACATCTCAGTGATGGCAGCGTTCTTGCCAGTTGGAATCCTTCTCACCACAGTACTCTCTGTTAAAGCTGTGGCTCATTATGTTTCTCAAAGATGGCTGCAACAATCTCTCCCATTTCACATGCTCATTGGCAATGGCACTGTGCCAACATACAGTCTATGAATCCCCTGCCCCTTGAATCTGGACTGTGCTGGTGACTTGTTTGACTAGTAAAATATGGCAAAATGATGTGCCAGGGCTTCTAAAGCTACATTATTCCGAGCCACACAGTTTCTACCTGGATCTCTGGAGACTCTAGCTGTTACAGTGCTTACTCTGGGAACTCAGTCACCATGTTGTAAGATCCTCTAGCCACACAGAGAAGCCAGGTGTAGGTGCTGCAGTTAACAGCCCCAACTGAGCACTCAGCAGATAGCCTGACTTCTGCCAGCCATGTGACACCGCTTTGGCATTGAGCTTAGTAAAGGCTTTAGATGGCTGCAGGCGGCCCTGCCAACATCTGACTGCAGCCTCCTAAGTGACTCCAAGTGAGAACTGCCCAGCTAAGCCAAGCCAACCTGAAAAACTGTAAGAGATAATAAAATACTATTGTTTTTATCCACTAAATTTTGGGGGTGATTTGTTACACTCAGTAAGTAACAGGAACTCATATAATCACCTCGTTTTATCACATGACACATCTAGACAGGTGCAGGCTCAGTGTTCACAGTCCTGGCACGTGACTGAAGACCTTGTAACCAGAAAGATATTTCCAGGCCTGGCCTGCTTCTCAGTGAGTCCTGCCCTAACAAAGGTGGGATGGTAATGTTGGAATCATCTGTTAGTCAGCTCCAGAAGCTTGGCCGTTGGTTGCAGTTTGGTGGCATAAATGTCAATCAGGCCAAATTTATTATAGGTCTGATGGTATGATTCTGAATTGAAGTGTGTAGAAGTATTGATTTCATCTGGTTGGTTTTGGCCAGGCATCTTAGCAGTTGAGACTGGATGAACATCCCTTGCATGATTTCATCCAAGTTTTAATAAAGATGCCAAAGAGGACAGATACTGTAATATACCACCTGGGATGCTGCTTCTGCTGGACCTTCTTTGTGTATTGCTATTTTGCCAGCTGTGAATCCATCAATTTGTACTTTTCTTGGCCCACAGTTCTCTATCTGGTCTGCCATTTCATCAGATGCTTTCTTGATGCACCATGATCTGTTGGCCTAGGGAAGTTTTCAAGAGGCAAAGAGAATGCTTGATGAAGCTTGTTCTTATTCAGTCCATGATGCTTCCAGGAGGAGATCCCATGTTGTTGTTTCTGCATATTAATATAATATACTCCAGGGTGCACCTTCCACCATGGCTCATGATGAGGAGAGTTTACTATGTGACTACATTGTTCCTCCTGAATCATTACATTTGCACCTTCTAATTTTCCACCATACTTTTCATCTATCATTCCTTGAAGATGTCTTTCTTTGACCGTATCTCCACTTTCAATGCTGTATTTTATCTCAGAGAGTATCGTTGCCTAAAAGGCAATTGAAAACATTTTTTTAGAAGTTAAGACCCATATGTTTAGGAAGTTCTTCCTGTTACCCTCTTGTTGTCCAGCCTGTATCTATCCAGATGCATTGATTTCCTTCCCATTTCATTTTCCCTTCAACATGCAGGAAGGTATGGGCCTTGCTTCTTCAGTACTGCTCTGCATATAACTGACAGCTCTTGGTTGTCCTTCATTTGCCTTCTCTAGTTGTGAATAAATAACCCCCAGTTCTTTGTGCATTTCTTCACCATGCCTGCTTTACAGAGCCCTAATCAGTTTTATTTCATTCTCACTATAAATGATTTTAGAGCCCCTTGGAAATATAAAGGTTGTCTAAATAATAAATCATCATTTTGGCAAATGATACTGAGACATTTAGAGAGATAAAATTAATCACCCCCTTATAGCTATATAGTAGCTCTTCCAGTGGGAGTACAAAGTTGCTTATAGAGATCATAGTTAATTCTTATCCTGTCCCCAGAAGAAGAGGGTGGGGCCATTTATTTATTTTGTAGGGAGAAAGGCCATGGGGTATCAATGACCTCTCTTTCTGCATCTTTTAGTGAACACCCTCCATTTCTAGTCTGAAAGATAGTTCAACTCTCTACTCCTAGCATCTGATGCTGGGCTTAAGGTGTGTTGCTTCTTTTTAACCTGGAGAAGTTGACACCTGTAGTGGAGTCCCCAGGCAGGGATTATTTGCCCTATTCAAATTGTGTTGTGCCTAGGCTAAGGGATCTGAAGCACATTTTCTTTAGTGTGGATTTTCTGCTCAGAGTGCTGCAGTGTTTCCCTCTGAATGGAGTACAAGTGCTACCAATTCCACCAAGATTCAAGGAGCTGAACTTTCATGTATGACAACCCACAAGTTATTATGCCCATTTGGTCGATAGGGATGGTGAGGCTTGTGGGACCTGAGTGGTTTCCTCAGACTCACACAGTTACATGATAGATGGGATCTAAGGGTGGGTTTACCTAACAGTGTAGTCTAGTGTTTTCTCTTCTGTGTAACCTGAGCTGCCCATTTTGGTTTTGAGGGACAGTAAACAAAATCAGTACACACACACACACACACACACACACACAGAGGCCTTATCGGCACATGTAATTGGAAGTACATTGTGATGTGGTCTCACGCGTGGCTGGATTCAAGATGCTATTATGACTCAGTGCCGGTGTCTTTTAGCACTGCTTCTTTTGGGTTAGAGAATAGCTTCTTGCTCGTCCATCATTGTCAGCAGGTGCATTTGTCTGACTGCAATAGAAACACAGAGATGCACCTGTTGGTAGTTCCTGCACAAGTCACGAGGATCATTCCAATTGGTGCCAGCCTAAGTCATGTTTATCCCTGAGCTGGTTATCCTGTTTAAAGGTTGGAATTCACTGATTGGCCTAGATTGACCTTCCTCTGGGAAGCTGGGGTGGATGCGGGACTCTAGAGGCAGAGGTCAGAATGGGAAGGAATGAAGTAGCAAAGGATGAGAGCAGGGACATTTATGAACAGCAGGGTGAGTGAGTGCTGGCAGAAAATATCCATCTGCAAAACCCTTCTCCACTCCCACCCACGTGTCATCCTTTTCCTCCCGCTAGGCTGCTCCTCAGATGGGCTGTCCTTCTCCCACCAGCAACTCTGATTGTGCTTATTTTGTTGACCCTTTGCATCTGAACCCTCCAGTTCCCTTGACCTACTTTAAACCACTCTGGACTGAGGAGGCCTTCCTGTCTACCAGGCCCCCCAGGAGATTTCCTCCTTGGAATTCCTGTTCTATGGATTCATTTTTTTCCCTTTTGTGGTTCCCCATTGAGGGAAGACATCTGCTTGGCACATTGGACAGTTTCCAAGTAAAGAGCTTATGTTCGAGTTGGAAGAAATCTGCAAAATTCACATCGTAGTGGCATTTGGGGCTTTTATAGAAGGACCAGTAAAAATCAGTGTAGCAAGGTGGAAAAACCAACTGTATATCACAAACAAGACCAAGGGGTCTTAATAGACTTATAATAAATATGACTATAAATATAGAGTCATAATGAGAATCTGGTGTGATCCCTTCAGTCTCCCAAAGGGGATTAAAACAAATGGGACATTTTAGGCTAAGAAGTTGGCCTCTGGTTCTGTTTCTGATCTGTTAGAACTTTTCTGGAGTCTAGTCCCTACTTGGGCCATTACATTGAAAAATACGTGTTAATTCCTAGCATCTGATGCATTTTACAGCCCAGGAACTAGAGAATCCCAGGATCATGCATGGGTTAAGGGCACAGCTAAATAATAATAATAGAAGTGGAGATTCTACCTGGTGCCTGTAGTGCTATTTCCACTCTATGGTTGTCTGGGAGGGCCTTGCTAGGCAAGGATGGAGAATGACCCCATGAGGGATGCTTGGGCATTGCAGGTCATCTCAGGGAAGAATGATGCTAGGTGCTATGGCAAAGGTCTAATGCTGCTTCTTGGAGATTTGTCAGTACAGTCCCAGCCTGGATGTTCACTGAACAGGGCATGGACACTTGGATTGGCTTTGTGATACTTCTGGTGTGCAGGAACTTTTTAGCTAGGAAGATGCTACCTCATATTTCCCATGTCTGCAAGTTTCTTCCACAGAGGCATTAAAGTAGGAGTCTACAAGGCTGAGATTCAAGCTGCACGAAGCCAGTAGGGCTGGGCCCTCTCTGCACTCTGTCCGGGGAATACCTACTACATTTGGGGGCCCTTCCTCCTCTGAGCTGATGAAGTATTGCTGTAGAAATGCAGTTTCTCAGACATGATTTGAATAAAAGGAAAGCTCTCATATGGAGTGTGCTATTTTTAAGAGATACTAGTTAAGGAATAAAATTCTGTGAAACACGCAATTATTTAGCTGTCTTTGTTTAGCAACATTCTTCTAATTAACCACCACGAACATCTATTGAGATGCTGGGCAAGTACGGCCTGCTACAAGTTTGTTTTGGAGGAATAGATTCATTCTCAGCCTAAATAAATCATAAACATCTCCTCTCTAAGGGGAGACCTTAGGGTGGGGGTGGTTGGAATAACTTTAAATCTATTAACACATTGCTGGGAACTCTAGTGTACCCTTGTTATGGGTTGAATTTTGTCCTCTAAGAAAGATATGTTGGAGTCTTAACCTCAGACCCACAGAATGTGACCTTAGTTGGAAATAAGATTCTTGAAAATGTAATTAGATAAATTAAGATGAGTTCACTCCAGAATAAGGAAAGCTCCTAATCTAATGACTAGCATCCTGATAAAAAGGGAAAATCTGGACACGGGTACCTACTTGAGGAGAATAAAATGTTAGCATGAAGGCAGAGATCTGGGTCATGCATTTCTAAGCCAAAAAACACCAAAGCTTGCCAGAAAACCACCAGAAACACTATGATTTTGGGCTTCTGCCTCCAGACACATAGACACAAGTTCTGTTACAGTGCTATTTTTTTATTTTTTATTACAATGCTATTTTCAGTCTGTAGTACTTCACATTTTGTTAATTTTCTTACAGTTACCTTCATTGTAAAAGAAAAGGTTATTTTTCCTGCTCCCTTTCTCTTTTAAAATATTTCTAATTAAAATTTAAATTTTTATCAGCATATATGCATATTGTCCTGTGAACAGAGAGACAGTCTTATGAGTGTTTGGGGAATTTTGGCCTGTGTAGAGTGGAGGGAATTCTCGTCAAGGGAGGAAGAGCTCCAGTAAAGGCAGCCTGGCCGAGGTCATTAGAATCTGGGCTGGGGTGCTGATGGTCCCTTCCAAAAGAGAAAATATGTGTAGAAGAGGATTCTGGGAGTTATTTATAGGAAAGCTCATGTTTAGGGGACCCTTCCCAGCCTGGTCCCTGTCTGACCGTGGGCCCCAGACACAGTGCTGTCCTCTGAGGACTCCAAGACATCTAGGAGATATTGAGTGCTCCTGGTAGGCTCCCTTTCTGCATCTTGTCCTGGTTAGGAAGAATGATACAGACTTGGTGAAGAAAGGATAGAAACCCTTGCTGAGTGACGACATGACTGTGCCAGGTGGGGAAGTCTGAGACGTCTTTGGATGAAGAAGGTTTTGACTCCTTCTGACTTCCACCAGCTCTACCCCTCCATTCTTGAAATCAACAATAATATCCTACTATCATGTTAACTATCATGAATATGTAATTTGTGTCATCTCTTATCAACCAGTGTACTGCCCCTCAATCTTCTAATAAAGAAATTCCAGCGTGATGTCTAGTGAGGAGATAGATACCCAGAGAGCCTCTCATTGGTGTAATTTGGTTTCACTGTCTTGCACAGTCAAATGATGCTCTGGAGCTCTGAGAATATGCAGAGAGGGCCTCCAAATCTTTCCTGAAGGTGGAGAGGGTAGCTGGAGATCAGGAGTAGGCCCTCTGGATTCCAGATTCTAACCAGGGGAGCTGTGACCTGTGCAGCTAGACATCGATCCCACCATTTTAGAGCAAATTCTGATCTCATAGCTGGTGAACTTAGGGCCCAACAGATGTTCTGGGACACAGCCTTCTCATTCTCGACTTCTGCAGCTCCCTGAACTCACGAGCATGCTTATGTCCTTTTTTCTGTCCACATCTGATTCAAAACAAGAATGAGAAGTTTTCTTGTACCCATCCCATCCTCTGCTACCTCCTTCTTCCCTTGAAGCATCTCATGGCACTTTGCATCAGTTACCTTCACCTTTCAAAGACTCCCTACTGTATTGTTGACATTTGATCTTTCACTTTCCTAAGCGTTGTCTCTACATAAATGGAAAACATCTACTTTCTCTTCTGTCAGGCCACTGTGATTTGGCCTGGTACTTTCCCCCTTTGTATGTTTTTTGCCATTTTCCCTATATAGCAAAAGCAATACATACTTCTGAGATTTTCTGATTTCTCAAACAAGAGATTCTAAATCTTTCCTTGGTTCAGCCCAACTGAGGGGCAACTTACTTGTTCAAATGTCTGTATGATGTGCCTGAGAGTCTTTGGGGCTATTCCTCTGGAGGGGAAGAATATAAACTGCTGCTTTCAGAAGTGGACTGAGTATGTTGGTATCTTGGGAGAGCAGCGTAGGTCAGAATCATGGCAGGTCGGGGTTGCCAGATGAAATACAGGATGCTTACTTAAAGTCAAATTCTAGATGACAGATTTTTTTGCGAGTAGGTGCGTACATAATATTGTGTGGAGCATTCACTGACACTGACTGTGATATTTGAGACATACTTACACTAAAGATATTGTTCATTGTTTATCAGGATCTCAAAGGTAGCAGTATTTCCTGTTGTTTGTTGATTTACTAAATCTGTCACCCTGACCGTAACATGTAAGGCAGAGCTGGTAGGCTGTGGGGGACCTTCCTTGGAGGTAAACAAGTGCAGTTATGAAAGTAGCCAAAGGTCTCATAAAATGGGCTCAAACCAGGCTTGGAGCAAAGCAGTCACAAGAGAACTGAGAAGAAATCTGAGCCAAGTGGTGAAACATCTAAACTTCTGGTTCTTTGAGTGAGGTGACCCAGCCATTGCATCTGCCTGAGACCTGCTAGTCTGGGACCCTCATCTTTGTTGTAGCTTTAGCTATCTGTGTATCATTGCTATGATTCCCTCCATATCCACATACCAACTGTGCTACTATATACCAATTTTTTCCCTTAAAACCCTGAATAAATAAGATATTTTTAAAAAGGAAACTTGATTTTACCTTTGCTGATGGAAAACTAGTCTTACATATCACAATTGAAAAGTGACTGTAAACATAAAGACAATCAAATCGATGTTACTGAACTCCAGCTTTTGACTCTTGAGTCTAAATCTGTTCGTGATTACTTAAAAGTGAAATTAGCAAGTGATAGAGAGGTGCTAATGGTGCCTTAGTCACTGAGACTTTCTTCTTGTAATCAGAGGGACTGAAGGATTGAGCGGAGGACACAGTTCAGCAGTACATACAGTGTCCTTGAATTTATGTGGTTTTTGTGATTCTCACTTCTATGAGGTATGATGTTAATTGTGGCTTAGCAATGGCCAGCTGTTTTTTTAAAAAAGTTCTTTATATATGATTTTTTTTTTCTGAATGGAGAAGAGGTCAGGTCATTTGTGGGTAGGAAGCTGAGGTTTTGTAGTGCTTGCCCATGGTGACTGACCCCCAGCCCTGTGGCTCAGCCCCAGGGATCATGTCCTGGATGCCACAAGCTCATCAGACAGGAGCCATCTTGGTGTCACCTGGAATTCTCAACCCCTCACCCACCATGAGTGCGACCACAGAGGGGAACCTACCTGGCTTTCCAGTTTTGACTGCTGGTGCCATGCACTGACCCTGTGGCTCCTTAGACCTTCCAGTTTGATGAAAAACATTGGACAGAAAGAATGTGTTGGGTGAGGTGATATTCTTGTCAGAACAACTGTGAGTGGTTGAGCCATGTCCCCAGCAGGCCAGGCAGACACTGGAACACAATTTTTCCATGGAAACAATGTACTAAAGGGTGGTTAGGTTTTATGACATGATTGGTTCAGGACAGTAAACTTTCATCGGGCACCTAATATGTTCCAGCACTGTGCTTGGACTACAAAATGGATAAAGCACTGTTTCAGGCTAAGTGGAATTCAGTCTTGTAGGATAGATGGGTAAAGAACAAATGATCAGCCATTAGTCATTCAAAGAGAGCTAGACTAGGGCTGGGGATTTAGCTCAGTGGCCTAAGCACCTGCCTGGCAAGTTCGAGGTTGTGAGTTCGATCCCCAGTGCCGAAAAAAAATTGCAAAAAAAAAGAGAGCTAGGAGTGAATAGGGCAGAGTACTTTGGGGTCCAGCCAAGGACCCCAAATCCCAGCCAACCTCTGTGTATGTGATGCCTATGGAACTGGGTCTTGAAGGTGAGAAGGGACTGGCGAAGTGAAGAGGAGGGGGAAGGAGTATGCCCAGAAGAGTTGGTAGCCAACAGAGAAGCAGAAATTTGATTAGAATTGTGTGCTTGGGTTCTAAGTTTGTCCTATTTTTCAAAAGCATTATGCACTCTAAAGGGACATTTGAGCCTGCAGAGTGAAGCAGAGGTGGTCACAGAGGCCTTCCAGAGCATGTTAAGAAGCATGGGCTTGCAACCTTGGCCAGAGATGCACTGAAGGGTTTTGATCACTCTTGAAATAGTTAACTCATGCTCATAGGAGCTACATTAATTCTTTCTTGAGGGTAGAACTCTGAACGTGTAACTATCTCCTAAAGTTTTTACAACCTCTCAGCACCTTTACATTGGGAATTAAACTTAAATAGGAGATTTTGTGGGCACACACTACATCCAAGCTGTACTCACCACTAAGATGGGATAAGGGTGAAGAATAAGACCCACTAGAGGGCTACTGAGTCATTCCAGGGCGAGAATCAAAAGGTCTGGATGAGAGGTATTGCTAATCTCTTCACATTGCAGACCTTATCACATTAGGGATCTTGATCTGTTTTCTTTTTCCTCCCCAAATATCCCAAATGCCTAGAATAAAGCCTAATAAATAATGATAGATATCTTTTGTTGCATAAAAGGGCAGACTGAGGAGCGAATTAGGAGACCTTGTAAAGATGAAATGCATATTTGATTTTTCAAAGTGAGTTTCTAATTGGCCCCTTTAATAGCTCTCCAGAGCTAGGCAAATTTACTTACTTTCTCCCCCTTTTTTCCTTTCCTTCCTCCCACCCATTCTCCCTGATCTCTCTCTCTCTCTCTTTCTTTCTTTCTTTCTTTCTTTCTTTCTTTCTTTCTTTCTTCCTTCCTTCCTTCCTTCCTTCCTTCCTTCCTTCCTTCCTTTCTCACACAAAACAAGCCCCTGACTCCTGGGTGGGCTTTTGGAGCATGAATGCTGCTTATGACATTGCAGTCAGAATGTCATACATGGGATCCATTCCCAGGTCTTTAATGCTGGCTTTATGTTCACCAACCTAAATTACTCTTGTTTGGTCCTTAGTAAAGATAAAAATGGTACTTTGCCCTCTGTTCATGGTCAGGATATGTCATCTCCTAGCTGCTTCTTAGGGATGATTCTGTGAATGTTTTGCTACAGAAGCATCAGGTGGGCATTTCAGATACTCCTAGTTGGAGATTGGCTTGTAATCTGTGAGTCAAGGACATCTAGGCATCAAACCAGCATTAGATGTTACCCAGTAGAGAAGCATGAGAAACTATCCTATCAAAATCTGTGATTAATAGACATAATCTCCACCAGAGCATTAATTTCGGGCATAATCAAGCTTGCTGAATTATTTCAGCATCAGACCTTGACAAAGAAGTCAGCCTGGGATTAGCATTTTGATTTACAGTTCAATGGGTGGTATTTATCTTTATTTCTGTCACATACACGTGATTGACTGTCTGTCCTGGAAAATAAAAACGAATGCTACTTCCTTAGTCAGGTGAACAGGGGGTAATTTAGAGGCATGATCTCATGGTTGACTGGACCTGTGGCATAAAGTGTTGGCAGCCTTGCTTTCTTGGCCTCTGCAAAGGGCCGTGCCTGGGATTCTGGTTTCCAATTCTGTAAGAG
>RJWT010046408.1:0-11445 GCA_004365215.1 Cuniculus paca | reverse complement strand
GACTCACACAGGCCAATGGGGAGCCCCAAGGTCGCCTGGCCTCCGACTGGATGCACTCCAGAAGGCCAGCCCAGCTCTGGGGCTTCCCAAAGGCTCGGCTCAGGCCTCCAACAGAACAGCATCGCAGAGGCACCAGGATGGCCACCTGCTCGAGGCCAACCCGGATACACAGCTAGATCCCGTCTCCAGAAACAGCCAGAGTTGCAATCAGCTTCTCCCTAGTCTCCAGGGCTGCCATTCCCACTTCTCACCATCCCATGTACGGAGGGAGGGAGGAAGGGACGGAGGACAAGATGTGGGAAAATAGCGCAAAGCTCCAAGCACTCAGGACAATGTGTGACTGAGCTCCCGCCGGCACACGCAGGAGAGAGACCCGCTAGTGTAACAACCACGGCATTTTCAGATCAGCGGGGACAGTAGGTTACTTCCTAAAGGTGGCAGCAACGGTTCATCAAGGGATGGGGCAGAGGTGGGAGAGGGGTGGGGAGGGTGTGAAATGGCTATTCGGCATCACACACACCAAGAGACACCGCAGAGAAACGGCGGACACATAAGAAAGCCAACCTGCAAACACTTCAAAAACTTTTAAAAGAATATTCATATACTTGCAGGATGGCAGTTATTTTAGTTTTTTAAAAAGCATGAAGAGATAGCCTGGTATCGGGAAAATAATGTATGTCAAGTAAAGAAAAAAATTGGGCTTTAGTGGAATATGGTAAAAATCGACCCCCCGGCAGGACCGCAGGTGTGAACCACAGCGCTAAATCACCCTGAGATTTGGCGCCCCCTGCTGTCGCCAGGGGGTAAGAACATCTCAGCCTTTAAGCAATGAACAGATTTGTAGAAGCAGCAATTCCATTTGGATCAATAACTAAATTACAAAGCACCCATGAAGGGCCTGTCATGCAGGCACTCAGGAAATCTGTGTATTAGCCCAAAAAGATGTCTAGGGGACTGGAATATAGTTCAGCGGCCAAGCACCTGCCTGGCAAACCCAAGGTTCTGAGTTCAATTCCCGGTGCCAAAACAAAAAGATGTCAATTGTTTATTGAGAAATGAAAAGTAGAGTTTCAAGACACCATTTATACACACTACAACCCACTTATGTAAGAAAATAATGGTATACGTGCGACATATGTGCTTACAAAAAATCCCAAATGATACACAGCAATATGTACCCTGTGGCTATTTTCAGGTCATGGAAATATGGATCATCTTTATTTTCTACTCTCTCTCTCTCTCTATATATATATATATCTTCTGATTTTTTTTAATGAGCATGTACTACTTGTCAAGTAAAATGTAAAACTCTTTAAAGAAAAAACATCTGTATGTTTCAATGTTTTTACAAGGAATACTCTTGAAAAAGTAAAAGAACAAAGAGATAAGTGGTAGAAACTAAGAACAACAAGAAAGAAGAAGAAATGTGTGAGGGGACAAAGAAACTGGTGAGTTAAGGCTTGGAGTGTGGGCAAGAAAAGTGTTTTAGCACTCAGAAGGCTGAGGCAGGAGGATCATTGCAAGTTCGAGACCAACCGGGGCTACAAAGTAAGCTCAAGGCCAGCCTGAACTGCACAGTGAGACTTTGTCTCAAAAAGACCAGAAAGAAAGAAAGAAAACAAGAGATAAAGAAAGAAAGAGGAAGGGAAGAAAGAAAGAAAGAAAGAAAGAAAGAAAGAAAGAAAGAAAGAAAGAAAGAAAAAAAGAAAGAGAGAAAGAAAGAAAGTGTTTCAAAGGGGGCAGCCCTGGAAAGGTGGAAAAGTTTGGATTTACGGAAAGAGTAGAGCAGGGCATGGTGTCAGGCCTTGCTCAGGGTTAATTGCATGAACAATGCTTCTAGAAACGCCCAGTCGCTACAGCGAATAGGTCACAGGTGTACACAAGCCCCTCCTTCGGCCCTTGGCAGAAACACGTCCACACTGCACACCGTGGGGCTATGGTGGCCTTCAGCTTGCAGCTGAATGGCACCTCAGGAAGACACAGGTTCCCTGCCTCCCCTCCACACCGGCCTCCCGGCACCCGGCTTCTCCACCCCCTCCAGGGCACGACCACCAAAGGAGGACAGCTACCCGAGGACACCGCTCCCCACCACGTCCAGGCTGCCCCCCATGAAAGCCCCATCTCGTTCCTGCAAGACCTGGCTCCACAGCCAGTGTCCCTACTGCCTGGCTCCCCTCACAGCATCCTGGGAACCACGCTGGTGGCCCCTGCGCCCCAATCCCACCACCAACGCCCTCGGCTTGGCTTGAAGCAGCAGCCTCGTCTGTCAAGGCCGTCTTGTCCTGTAAGCCCTTCTGTCTGAGACCACCACTATGCCGCTTGTCCTCCCTATGTCCCCCGCTCTCCCAGCATCCCTCGGGCCAGGCATGTAGACTGAGCGCCTGAGCCTGCCCTGTCTCTGTCCCTGCGCGGGCCTGGGCTGGTGGGCGCAGAGCCCTGCTGTGGGGAGCTGGGCACCTGGCTCAGTGCTAGAAAGCTTGCCGCAAGTGTCCTTGATGTCCACAAGGTGCGTGTTCTCTTGTCATTATTCGAGTCTTTTCTGTATCCACAGTTAAGTCCCCCCTCCCATTTCTAACCTGTCTTGCTTTTCCTGAAGCAGGGTCATGGAGAGGTTTGTCTCTGTGATCGGTCTCTTTAAAAAACAATTTATGAGCTAAAAATTTCATGTACCGGGTTGTAGCTCTAATCTTTCTTTCTTAGTGAGGCAGCCGCGCAGGGCTGTGGGTTCTCTTCAGCGCGCAGTTTTTCGACTCCTGTGTCCTTGCAGCACTTAGGATGGCACTGGGTCTGCACCTGTACCTCGGTACACAGAGTGAAAGAACAGCACTGAATAAGCCAGGGGCTTGCATGTGAAAACAAACAAACCTGGGCTTGAAAGGATTTCTAAGCAAGCATCACCTTCTTCAGCTGAGTCCCTCTGAGGCCTCTCCTTGGGGACGGACACAGCGAGGCAGGTGAGGACTTGCAGGACTTCTAGGGTCTCTGCCACACTCTGCCCTCTCCCCGCTTCTTCAGTGCAACTTGTGCAACTATTCCTCTAGTGCAATAAAATCCCTCCTGATTGCAATATAGAACACTTAAGAGAGCAGACAGAAACCAAATATACTCAGTAACCAAACTGCCAAATATTGGCGCCTGAAGGAAGAAAACGGTCAATTGTATAGTCTAGTGTAACAATGTTACAGACCAGGAAACTGTGGGGATTTCAGAGAACTTTCTGCTGCTGACTTACAGTCCTGGCTGGCAGAGGACAGGAGATGTCAGGGAGATGACATCTGCCCCTGAGCCTGGGAGATGTGTTGCTATCAAGCAAAATACCATGACATGTTTAAGCACTGAGATTTCTTGACCAAAAACTTGCAGCTCCTCTAAGAAGTCAGACTCTCAGAGTGGAGAATCCCCAGGGGGTTGACTTAGCAATGAGAAGAGTCTGGAGCGGGTGCTTGATCCATTGCTCAGATTACAATCTGGGTTCTACGTTTCTGCGGGTTCTCCAAAGAGGAGGCGATTATCTGTCTGGTATGAAGAAAGGCTGCAAAAGACTTCCAAGCCAAGACAATCCAGGAAATCCCCGCCTGATTCCACCACGGACCCTGGAGAACAAAGGTTCAAACTCAACAGCCCATTCCCTTAACTTTCTATAATCTGACTGATTAAAACATTTGGCTATGTTTTACGTAAAGAAACGCTAAAGAATGGACACACAATAAGTAATGAAGTGAAGTCGTTTTCTCCCTAACCAAAATTTGGCAAAAGAGCATGGTGGACAATAGGAAGCATCCAGACAGATGTGCTTACCCAAACCTCTAAAGAGAAAGGAGGGAGAGCAGAGCTAGGTGGTGGGACAGGACTGCCCTGTAGTTGTTCTGCTGCAGAGATAACAGTTTGGATGAACATCCACAATAGATAGGAAGACCTTTGCAAGTGCTGAGGGTACCATGGGAGAAATTGCCTGCTTGTAGCATAATAAGAAAAAAGATGCATTAAAGGAGATAGAAAGAGCATTTTTATGCTACCTGTGTCACTCTTCCCCAAACCCAGCTGGCACAACACAGAGAGATAGCAGCTACTTGGGAGAAAGAAAGGGAAGCAAGCATAAGAAATTGCTTTGGACCATAACACTGGGCCCACCAGAGAAAAACCCAGCATCTCCCAAATCCCCACATCCTCTGTCTCCAGATCTGCGCCAGCACCAGGCAAGAACCCATTGCATCTGAGAGGCGGACTGGATCTGCAGCCCTGGGTGCCAGAGAAACCTCGATGATCAGCAGGCCCCAGACGCCAGGGGGAACTGAGCATGGTCCAGCAATGTACCAGCCTTGGCGCTCGCAGGATTCTAGGTCAGTACCAGCTGGCCACCATGATCCTGGGCTTTAAACACGTCCCATGCCACACGGTCCCAGTCACAGAGACCCTGCCCAGTGGTCTCTAGACGTGCTGACCTCCCCCGATGAACCCCATCCAAAGACTGCGATAAGCTGCTACTGCTTCACATACCCAGACATCAATACAGAGCCACAGGGTCAAGAATAGCCAGGGAGATACAGAGAGATGGGATAAAATGCCAGCCACTGCCCCTAAGGAGATGGAGATGTGAGCACTGCTTGACGAAGTATTCAAAATAACTGTTTTAAGGAAGCCCGGAAAACTTCAAGGAAATACAGAGGAAACATTCAAAGTAATGAAGGTGATAATAAATGAGCAGAATGGGAAATTTAACAAGAGATTGAAATTTTTAGACAATCAAGCAATTCTAGTTAGGAGGATGATGAATTCAAGGCCAGCCTGGGCAACATGAGACTATATATATACATATAGTCATGGAGCAGAAAAATACACTTGGTTTTTGTTTGTTTGTTTGTTTTGTTTTGTTTCTTTTCCCTACCAGGGATTGAACTCACCACCTCACACTTGCCAGGCAAGTGCTTAAGCAACTGAGCTAAATCCCTGGCTACGGAGCTGAAAAATATAATGAATAAAATGAAAAATGCCCAGGAGAACCTCAATAGCAGAATTGGTTAAACATAAGATTCTGTGAACTTGATGGCAAATTATTTGAAAATATACAGTCAGAGGAGGAAAAAGAAGGAAAAGAAATAAAGTTTACAGGATTTATGTGTATCATCAAACAGCAAACGTTTGAGTCATTGGCATTCAACAGAAGGAAAAAAAAGAGTAGAAAGTATATTTGGAGAAATAACAGAAAAATCTCAAAAGCTGGAGGAAGATATAATTATCCAAGGAAAGAGGAATCCAAGATCTGCAACCAGACTCAATCCAAAGATTACTTCCAGGACACTTTTCAATCAGTCAGCAATTAAAAAGTTGTTCTGGAAACAATTGGGTAGTATAGTTTGTATTCATCCAGGGAATGTTTACTGTCTGTCCACAACACATCAGGCGTTGCATTGCATCAAAGGGACCCCAACAACAGCAAGAAAAGAAGAAAATCACAGAAAAGGAGGCCCCAACATCCTCGCTGCACACTTCTCAGCAGAAACCGTGCAGGCGAGGAGGAGATGAAATGGTTTATGCAAAGTGCTGAGGAGGAAAAGACAGCCAACCACCAACACTGTACCTGGCAAAGCCGTTCGTCAGAAATGAACGAGAGATGAAGACATCCATCCCCACACAACAAAAGCCAAGGGAGTTCTCCGCCAGACCTGTCTTACAAGAAACACCGAAGGGAGTTCTTCAGGATGAAAGAAAAGGACGCGGGTGAGCAACGCAAAAACAATACTGCAATGCTGGAGGGTAAATTGTGTGCAGCTTTAGTAGAAAGCCTGAAAAACAAAACTATTGGAATAGTAACTATGATAATCTGCTAAGTAATATACAATATAACAGTACATAAATTGTGACATCAAAAATTCAAAATGCGTGGCGAGGCAAGGTGGCACCTGCCCGTACCCCCCACACTCTAAGAGACTGGGGCAAAAAAATAACAAATTCAAGTCTAGCTGGATCAACTTCACAATTTGGCAAAATAAAAAATAAAAAGGGCCAGGGATACAGCTCTGAGGAGAGGACCTGGGTTCCATCCTCAATGCTATCAAAGCAAACACGCAAATTTTAAAACATGAGGGAAAAGCACAGTTAATACTCATATGATTTGATCGGGTTTGCATGTCTATATCTGGTAATCTAAGCAACTCTTTTGAAGATAAAAATATGCAGTATAACAACCATTGTTAAATTCCTATTGTCTTGTTTTGAAAGCCTATTTTGTTATTGCTTTGTTATTGTTTTGGGTTTTCTGTTCTTGTAGTTGTTGTTTGTCTCTTTTGTTTTTTGTTTTTCTTTTCTGTGTTTTTTTTCTCTTTAAAATAAATAAATTAATTAAATAGTTATTATGTGATTTAGTTATCAGCTTTAAATAGCCTATTATAAGATATTTCTCATAAGTCTCATGATAACCACAAAGCAAAAACTTACAGTTGACACACAAAAAATTACAAAGAATCAAAACAGACCGCTAGAGAAAATCTCTTTACCCCAAAAAAAGATAATAAGAAGAAAGACTCTCCAAAACAACTAGAAAAAAGTTAGTAAAACAGCAATAGTAAGTCCTCGCCTATCAGTGATGATCTTGAATGTAAATGGAATAAATTCTCCAATCAAAAAAATGTAGAGTGGCTGAATGGGTTTATAAAAGTGCCAACTACATGTTGTCTATGAGAGACTCACTTCACCTATAAGGACACAGATTGAAAGCAAGGGGAGGACCAGGGATATAGCTCAGCAGCTTAAGTACTTTCCTGGTAAGCATGAGGTTGAGAGTTCAATCCCTGGTACTAGTTCATCTGTGCATGAACTACTCAGGGTGAAAGAGTCATTATGTACTGCACACATGTACTAATAAAAATTTTAAAATTTTTTAAAAAGAAAAAGATATTCCAGGGCTGGGGATTTAGCTTAGTAGCATAAGCACCTGCCTGCAAGCACAAGGTCATGAGTTCGATCCCCGGTACCAAAAAAAAAAAAGAGTAGCTATTCTTACATACGATAGACTTGAAGTCCAAAACTGTAAAAAATTACAAAGAGGGTCATTATCTTACGATAAAGCAATTGATTTAACAAAAGATTTAATATACACATGCACCAAACAACAGAACACTGAGATAGAGGTCGGTATACATATACATGAAGAAAGAGGTAGAGTATGATACAATTAGTTTCTCTGTCAGCAATGGATTTATTATCCAGGCAGAAAACCAAGAAGGACACATAACAGATACATTCTATCCAACTGCCGCAGAACACACCTTCTCCTCAGTTGCACCAGGGACAGTCTCCAGAAGAGGTCATGTATTAGGCCACAAAACAAGCCTTAACCGATGTAAGACATCAGGAGTCATACAGTACCTTTTCTGACCACAGTGGTATATGACTAGAAATCAATGATAGGAGAAACTTTGGGAAATTTACAAATATATGAAAAATAAAACCACTTGCTTCTGAAAACCAGTAAGTCAGTGAAGAAATTAGAAAGGTAATAAAAGCCAGGCCTGGTAGCACGCACCTGTCATCCCCAGCACTCGGGAGGCTGAGGCAGGCAGATGGCTGGAGTTTGAGTCCACCTGGGTGACATAGTGAGTTCAAGGCCAGCCTGAGCAGCACTGAGAAAGTGAATGAATGAATGAATGAATGAGTGAATGAATGAATGAATGAATATTTTTAAAGGAAACTAGTAAAACTAGAACAAACTAAACTCAAAATTAGGAAACAGTGAAGATCAGAATAAAAAAGACTAGAAAAACAATTTTAAAAAAAGACTAACAGACGGTTGCCTTTTTTAAAAAAACAAACAAAAAGTAAATGGATAATCACAGACACACAGTCTCTCAAGACACAAATCGAGGCAGATTTCTCTGTTCTCCCAAATAGCTGAGTCTGGTGGCCACCTGGACACCTAAATGATGGATTCTCCCGGGGGATTTTCCCCTTTCCTGCTCCTGCCCCAAATGCCTTTCTCATTGTGAGCCCCCTTCCCCACCATCACAAACCCAGACGGAGCAGAACAAGGATGCAAAAAACTGCACACACAGAAAAGAGTAAAAGTAATCAGTAGCCCAAGTTGTTCACACAGCAGATTAGGTTTTGTTGGTTTTTTGGCTTGTGGGTTTTGGTTTGGTTTTTTGTTCATTTGTTTTGTTTTGTCTTGTTGGTTTTTGAGACAGTGTCTCGCTATACAGTTCAGGTTGGCCTTGAACTCACTATGCAATTTGGTCTCAAATCGTGTCGATCCTCCTGCCTCAGCCTCCCAAGTGCCTGGATTACAGGCGTGTGCCACCACCATGCCTGTACGTGTTGCTTTTTATTCGCCCAGTGTACATTTATCACCCAACTGCAATATATCAGGCACCGCAAACAGATTGTTCACACATCAAATCTGTTTCTTCTCAACTATTCTGAAAAACTTTATTTGAAAAACTCCTGAAAGGATATTCTCTGGAATACACAGGAGAGTAAAAGCCTTGAGTCCTATTCTCAACTCTGTGGAGATTCATCGGGTTCACTTTATATACCACACTTTTCCGTATTTGATTTTCCTGTAAATCTAAAAACAAACTGAAAAATAAAATAAATAAAAATAAAACAAGCTGAACTTTTTTAAACACTAGTAACCCACCTGATTTTTTAAAAAACTGACGGTTACAATTTGCACTTACTCTGTACTTATTACAAAAAACACTGCCATGAAGTATAGTTTATCTGATTCTTGACAGGCCAAAATAAACTGTTAATCACAAACCATTCAAAATAACAGAGTATTGAGCTCGGAGCCCAGATATCAGCGTTTCAGTGGGTCCCCTTTAAGATGTCATGTTTCAGTCAGCTCTGGACAGCAAAATCTGCACTTCTGAACATTCTACGCCCCTGGAACCTCACCAGATTCTCGAAACTTCCATCTCACAGGTGAAAGAAAGGCCGAGGAGTACCACGTTGTCTTTGGCAAGCCCTGACTTCAGATAAAAAGACTATCAAATGTGAAGGACAAAGCAATGAGGACTTGTGCTTCCTAAGAAGCCTAACACTTCTGGCAACAGAAGTATATTTACACGTGTGATTAAAACCCTTAAATTCACTAAGCACCAGTGTTGTAGATAATTCGCAGTTCATAGAATCAAGATTAGTCTGTTCAGCAGGTTCACCACTTAAAAAGAAAAGATATAACCGAGAGAAAGCGAGGATGCGGGCGCAAAGAAGGAAACCCTGTGGATTCACCTGTATGTGTGCTTACACAGACGCATTAGGCAAAGAATTTGAGGCAGTAGTGGCTTTTCGGGTCATTAAGTGCCCTTCCCATCAATCAATCCTGAAAAAGCTCAGGGATATGTCTCGGGAGACCTTAGTTTTGAAGCCGAATTTAAATAACAAAGAAGTGATGGATAACAGCAATTATACCAAGAAGAAAAGCTAAAAATAAAAAAAACTAAAAGACACCAAGATAGAACATCTTAGTTACAAGCTTTCTCAATAAAGACCCAAATGTTCAGCTATCGAAAAGCACGGGTCCAAGAAAGCTGCGACTCAGGTGACAGCCAGAAGGACAATCCTGTCTCTTCCCTTTCTTTCCCCATGCAGCTCTTCCCCCTAGATTCTGCCACTTTTGAGTTCCATCAGATTTCCTGCACTGTTGCTCCTCTTTCTGTAGCTTCTTGTAGTCAAATGCCAGCCTTTCTGAATGCGGAAGGGTTCCACTTCCTAATTTTAAAAGGGAGAAAAGCTGGATGACCGTTCCCTCTCCAGCACCTACAAGCACTTGTTCATTAGAGTGTAGACTTCTCTGGGTTGATATTTTCGGGAAAGGATATGATAAAATGACCATATTCTGTTTGGAGCATTTTTACCTCTCTTAGAAGGAAGGGTATTATGAGAATCAGTCCTGGCTTAAGAGGAATTTAAAAGCTTATAGAACACCTTGTACCGCGTAGAGTGATTGTCTCTCAAAATACTAAGAATAACATCTTGCTACAGTAAAAACAGCATAAATAGACCATAAACGCTAATGACCCACACACTTAGTAGGCTGTCCCAGTGAGAGCACTAAAAGACAAAATTAAGAGAAAGCAAAACATCAGGCGACCAATGATTGACTATAAAAATGAAAGTGATTTAACACGTGTGATTTAACAGACTACAAAGACAAGAAAGTTTCAAAGAAAAACCAACTACTTGAGTATAAAGCTAAGGAGGCAAAGAAATATTTTTGGAAGCATCTATACCAGCGGTGGCAAACCTACAGCACGCATGACACAGCGGGCAGTTGGTTGGTATCATCAAAAGCTCTGAAAAGCTCCCATCACAGAATATTTTTTTAAATCTTTTTTAAAATTGTGATAAAATAGGGCTGAGGGGGTAGCTCACTGATAGATCACTTGCATAGCACAAGCCGGGCCCTGGGTTCAATTCTCAGGAGAGGAAAACAAAAATTCTGTAAAGTATACATCACATTGTCACTTCTAAGCGTACACTTACGTACACTTGCTTTGTTAAGTCCATTTGCTTTGTTGCGCAGCCTATGTATCTCCAGAATGCTTTCCATATGGCAAAACTAAAACTTTATTCATTACACAACCAACCCCTACCATCCCCGCAGCCCTAGCAAACCCTGCTCTACTGCTTCTGTCACCCTGAGGGTTCTAGGAACCTCACGTGTAAGTGGAGTCATTCAGTCTTTTTCTTTTAAAAAGACTTCTAAACTGGAGAAATTCCTAGCAGAGACAAAGGGAGATGAGCACTAGCACAATGGAGTAAAGAACGCCACCAAGCAGAATGAGCCGCTCCCAGATTTCAGAATCCGTACAGAGACACCAGCCGGGACACAAGTCCTCACGAGCAGATACAGACCTTTTTGCTCAGGATCTTGTCTACAAACACAGAGGATCCTAAGCCAAGAGTAGATTGGAGGGGACTTCAGATCTAAAATGACTCCTGAAGCAATAGGGGTTTTTGAAATCAGATTCAGATCTTCTTCTTCTCCCAGTAGCTTTAAAACTAAGACAGGAGAAACCGGCGCCATCTCTTCGTGCCCTGAGAGCTCGTTCTAAGGAAGCTGCAGCTATTGTATCAGACTAGAGAGCAACCAGAGAGAAAAGTGCGTTCAAAGTCTCCTACCGGCTACCGTCGAACTCTGATCCGTTGCTGAAATGATCCGCCTGCAAACTTGTCCAAGGCTTCCTAGACATTAACTGCTTGAATGAACATGTCCCTCTGAGCTGGTAGGGCTCGCACGGGAGACTATCATCTATTTAAGTTTTTCTCATTAACAGTGAAAACATATCCTTTGATCTCAAAATGCAAGGAAACCGATCGCCTAACAGCCCAAAAATGTAACAGCCTCAAAAAATAGGCCAACTGAAACAAGTGAGGGGAAGGATGCTTAGTGAAGCCTGAAACTACCGCTCATGTTAAAGCTCACCTCGGCCCTGCCAGCAGCTC
>RJWT010046407.1:0-11462 GCA_004365215.1 Cuniculus paca | reverse complement strand
CACCAGCCAGTGCAGTCATCTGCATCCACCACTCCTTTCCACTGCTGCATCTCTTTGCAGAGGCCTCTGGTGTCACTTGCAGCCACTGTCACCGTGACCTTGCATCCCCAGGTTCCAACAGCTCCTCTCATGCAGTGAGTCTGGCTCCAGGCTAAGGTGTTGCCAGCTACTGCCTTCTTCATTTAAATTTTTCTTTTTCTTTGTCTGTGTGTTTCAATTCACATTTTTTAGATTTTTCCTGAGTCCAGGGGACCCACTTCCTTCCTTCTTGTCTTGCCCACAATGCCATATTCCATCGTCTGGACCGTGACTCTCAGAGAGGCTGTTTACTCTGCTGCTTACTGTTCTGCCACCTTCCCAGAAGTGCCTTTCATCTCATACTTTAAAAGTTCTTTCTCTATGAGATAACTATTCATTTGTATTTTTTGAGGTATCATATGTGTGAAAACTTTGTAATTTATGAATCAATTCATTTTGAATTTATTCTGGTGTGTACCATCTCTCTCTCTCTTCACACACACACACACACACACACACACACACACTCACACACACGTCCACCCAAAGAGGTAAACTGAATAACTTGTCCTTTCTCTGCTGGTTTAAAATATCCCCCTTTTCATAACTATATGCAGACCACATTTCCTTGTTACCTAGTCTAATCGATAACTCCATCTTTGTGCCAATACCTCATTGTTTTGTGTAGAGCTTTACGGTAGGGTTAATGTGTAAAATTATAGATTCCTAAGGGCTTTAAAACAATATGCATGGGTTATTATGTTTAGAACAATGTGGAGCACATTATAGCTCTACAGCTGAATCCTACTTTACTTTGGTTTTGATCTATACTTTTATGGCCTTAATTTTTAATTTCTGCTCTTTTGTTTTTTTCAACAGAATTCGAATGACTTGTCTCAAGTCTCCAGTGAGCTATCATGAGGCATAAACAAACATGCACATAAAAAGCAAACACCACACGATGTGGGAGTGTGTCCTGCTGAATGCCTCTGGGCTCCATGTTAAGAAAACTCCTTTAGTGCTACGTGTGGAATGTGCATCTATAGAAGCTCATGCTCTCAAAACCCTTCCCAAGAAACTTCCACAAAGAGACTATGTTCTAATGGAAAAAAAAGGGAGGGGGAACCCACACTCTCAGGGCCAGGAAAAACCTGTCCACTCAGTAACCTTGTTTGAAAGACAACTCTATTTGAAGAGCACCTGTCTTAGCGCACATCTTTGAACCCAGCCTGGGTGGTCTGTCCAGGCAGCTTTTCCTGTAATTTTAAACTCAAATAACTAAAAGCATTTCTAAACATCAAACAGAAAGCTCCAGAATTTGAAGTACCTTTTGAGAAGACATTAAAATCCTACTGTCCCTTTTGTCAAAATTACACTGTGGGCAGGGTCGTGGAGGGCTTGACATACAATTTCCCTGCAGCTAATCATGAAAATGTGAGTGCATTTCTGTGTCAGTAAGTACTCTCACTGAAAAAGCACCATAAAACCATGTCTTTCCATGATGAGTGCAGGAATATATTTATATACAGAAAATGACAGTTATAGAGTACAAGAGTGGTACACACCTAAGACATTAAGAAACAGTAAAACAGAGAAGCTTCAGGGGCTTGCAGCCCAGGCAAGTCAGAAATTACAGTTATATTCTTTTGCACTTTAGTATGGTTAAGGATCCTCAGAGAACATGCTTCACCAAAATCCACTGTCTTGCACCAGTGTCAAGAGAGCAACCATTTTAAAACAAGTGTCACAGGCAATTTTGGAAAATGTACACTGTATAAGTGAACACCTTCAAGTTCCTGCATGCAAAATTATGTGCAAAGTAATGGCAGCAAGTACTAGAATCACACAAATAAAACTGCAAAGAAAACCTGAAATTTTCATCAATTACTGCTTTAGCCCTCATGTGAAGAAGAGACTAGAATCACACTTTTACATACACAGGGAGAGAATGATTAGGGATGATGTAGAATAAGTTTGAGGACATTATCTAGAGTAGAGCAGAATACTCAAATCTGGAGTTACCAGTTTCTTAGGAAATGGAGATAAATGTCAAAACCAGAGCCCTACATGCATAATTCATAATAGCTAAATCTTGGAAGCACCCTTTATGTACATCAACAGATGAATGAATAAAAAAATGTGGTATTTACATACACTGGAGTACTACTATGCCATAAAGAAAGATGAACTAGAGTCATTTGTAGGAAAATGGATGCACCTTGAGACAATGTTAAGTAAAGCAAATTGACATACAAGCTTAATATCACATGGGTCTCTTATATGAGAAACCCAAAATATAAATAAAGAACAAAATAAAAGATAATAGGAAGTAGAGACACAGACTGTTCTCAAAGGGGAAAGGGATTAAGAGAAACAGGGAGGGAGGAGGGAAGGAAGAGACAGGATGAAAAAAAGTAAGATGTATCAAGTATATGTACCAACTACACACAAGGAATGTAAATATTATACACAGCAAATAAGTACAAAAAGGGGAGAGGGAGGAAAGAGAAAGGGAATGAAAAGAGGAATTAAGATGTTTTATGTACATGTACCAACTTCCCATAAGGACTGCAACCCTAACCCTAACTCCATCACCCTTTTTAAATGATATTACTTTAAATATCATTTCCAAAGACCATCTACAAAAAACTACAGTGAATATCATGTCTAAGGGAGAGAAACTTGAAAATTTTCCCCAAGGCTGGGAACAAGTCATGTATGTCTTCTCTCACTACTCTCATTCAGTATCTTACTGGAAGTTCTAACGCATTAAGACAAGAAAAGGAAATAAAATTTTATTGGAACACAGAATTAGGAAAGGAGAAATAAAAGTGTACTTGTTTGATGATGGTATGACTATGTGAAAAATTAAAAAAAACCTGAGAATATAAATAAATAAATAAAACCTCCTGGAGCTAGTAAGCAATTATAGCTAATAAAGCTGTAAAACACAATCCTGACAAAAGCTGACTGCTTTTCTGTATATAGTAAATGGACTTTAAAATTTAAAAAATTATATCGCTTACATTTGTATGCACACAAAGACAACCTTATGTATATATTTAACAAAATATGTAAAAGAACTATATGAGTAAAACTACAAAACTCTGATAGAAAAAACAAACAAACATTTAAAAACAATGAAAAGCTATTCTTTACCTGGGGATAGGAAGACTCAACAGTGTTGAGATGTTAGTTCTTCTAACCTGATCTGTACATTCAGTGCAATCTCAATCAAAATCTAAGCAGATGATCCTGTGGATAGTGATAATCTGAACCTAAAGTTTACATAGAAAGTAGAAGACCCAGGAAGAGCCCACTCAATACTCAGGAAGAACAAAGTTGGAGGTCTGACACTACCTGACTTCAAGTTTCATGATAAAGTTACAGTAAAGAAGAGAGTATGGGGCTGGGGATTCATCCCAGTGGCATAAGTGCTTGCCTGGCAAGGGCAAGGTCATGAGTTCAATCCCTGGTGCTGCAAAGAAAAAAAAAAAAGAAGAGAGTATGGTACTGCTGACAAAATAGACAAGTAGATGAATGAAACAGAATAGAGAACAGAATTCAGCCCACACAAATACGGTCAACTGGTTGCTGACAAAGAAGTGCCACAGTTTGAATGCTGATGTCCCCCAAGGCTTGGTCCTGGGGGTGGTGCTGTTGGGAGGGGTGGGGCCTGTAGGAGGCAGTACATGTTGGGAGGTCCTCAGGTCACTGGGGCATGCAGTTGAGGCCAGAGCTTCATCTTCTTCTCCTTTGCTTCTCAGCTTACAATGCAAGTGGTTTTCTCTGCCATTCTCTCCCATCCTGATAAGCTGTCCTCTGCCACAGTCCCAGTGAAAAAGGACCAGCTTGATCTTGGAACAGAACCTCCAAAATCATGGCTCAAAACAAGCCTTTTCTCTCTATAAATTAATTGCCTTAGGTATTCAGTTGTAGTAACCCAAAACTGACTAATGCAAGCAGAAAGGTGATCCAAAGGAGAAAGGACAGTCATTTGAAAAAATGATGCTAGACAAAAACAGACATGTAGACCAAATAAATAGAAAAGAAGACACAGAAATAACCTCATGTACCTTCAGCTATCTGATTGTTGACAAAAGGGCTAAACATATATACTGGAGAAAAGAAAGCCTCTTTTACAAGTGGTGCTGGGAAAACTGGACATCCACTTAGAAAAGATTGAAACTAGAATCCTATCTCTCATCCTAGACTGAAATAAAAATGGATCAAAGACATATGAAAACAAATATTGAAGCTGCTGGGATATAACATAGAGGGAACATTTGAAGTCACAGGTATAGGTAACGACTTCCTGAAAAAAACTTCAATAGCGTAGGAAATAATGTCAAGACTCAAAGAATGGGATTATATCAAATTAGAAAAACTTCTGCACAGCAAAGGAAACAATCAGAGGAGTGAAAAGACAATCAATGAAATGGAAGAAACTTTGGTAGTTACTCTTCTGATGGTGGACTAATATCAAGAACATATAAAGAACTAAAAAACTCCTCCAAAACAATGGACCTATTAAAAAATGGATAAACAGACTGAACTAACACTTTTCAAAAGAAGTACAAATGGGCCTTAAGTACATGAGAAAATGTTTAACATCTTTAGCCATTAGGGAAATGCAAATCAAAACAACTTTGTGATCCCATCTTACTTCAGTTAGAATGACCATCATAAAGAACACAACAGTAAATGCTGGTGAGGATCGGGGGTAGGGGGGAGGCGAAGAAACCCTCCTACACTGTTGGTGTAATGTAAATTAGTACAACCGCCATGAAAATCAGTATGGAGAGTCTTAAAATAACTAAAAATAAAGATTCCATTTGACCTAGCTATACTCTTCTGGGTATATTTAAAAGGATTAAAGACTTCATACTATAGTGATATATGCATAGCCATGTATATAGCAACATAATTCATTTTATTCTAAATTTGGAAACAGCTTAGATGTCTGTCAACAGATGAACAGATAAAGAAAATGTGGTATATAAATGTAGTGAAATATTATTAAACCACAAAGAAGAATTAGATCATATCGTGTGCAGAAAAAAATGGATGGAACTTGAGATCATCATGATAAATTAAATAAGCCAGGTTCAGAAAATTAAATATCTCATGTAAGTAACCTAAAATGCAAAACTGTAAGACTTCAAGGAGATAACAAGGTAGAAAATCTAGGTGACTCTGGGGTTGGCAATAAGTTTTTAGATACAACATCAACAGCGCAATCCATGAGAGATAAAAACTGATACAATGAAATTCATTAAAATTAACTCTATTCTGCAAAAAAAACCTGTTCAGTGAGTGAAAAGATAAGCCATACATTAGGAGAAAACATGTAAAGTACATACCTGACCAACAACTTGAATCCAAAATAAACAAAAGAACATTTACAATTCAAAAATAAGGAAAAGAAACCCTGGTAAAGGTGGACAAGAGAGCTAATAGATACGTCATCAAAGAAAAATACACAGGTGGCAAATGGATGTATGAAAAGATGCTCAATGTTATATGAGATTACAGGCTGAAACAAGACACTATTGCATACTTATTAGAATGGCGAAAATTCAAATCACATGACATCAGCAAATGTTAAAGATGTGGAACAACAGGAACTCATTTTCATTGCTAGTGGGAATGCAAAATAAAACTCACTTTGGAAGAAAGTTTGGCAGTTTCTTAGAGAGCGAAGTGTCATATCCTACTCCTATGTACTTACTCAAATGAATTGAAAGTATGTATATATACAAAAACCTGCACATCAATGTTCATAGCAGCTTTATTCATAATTGTCAAAACTTGGAAGCAACTCCTTCCACAGGAGAATGGATAAACTGTGCACATTTATATAACAGGATGTTATTCAGCAACAAAAAGAAATGAGTGATGAAGTCATTCACAAGATATGAAAGAAACTTAAATGCAGATTGCCAAATGAAAGGGCCAGCCTGAAAGGGCTATCTACTGTATAATACCAGCTCCAGGACACTTTTGAAAAGACAAAACTATATAGAAAGTAAAAAGGTCAGTGGTTGTCAGAGGTCTGGGGAAGAAAGGGGTTACTATGAGGAACATGAGAAATTTTTAGGACAGTGAAAACTATTCTGTGTGCTACTAAAATAACATTATACATTGGTCAAAACCCATAGGGCCATACAAGATGAAAGTGAACCCTAATGTAAACCATGGGTTTTAGGGAGTAACAATGTATAGATATTGGTTAATTAATTGTAAAAATGAACCACATGAAAGCAAGATGTTAGCAGGTGAAACTGAGGGCAGAGGGAATTTAAGGGAACTCTACTCTGTTCAATTTTTAACTACTAAAACTAAAACTATTACAAAAAATAAGCTCTTAAATCTATAACTACTATAAAAAACTCTCTTAAAAAACTCATAAATTTAGACCTATTTTGTTTTCACCCACTGCAATTCTAAACATTAAAGTTTAATTTGTCCCATCTATGGTCCTTGGGCTCCTCACCTTTCAACTGGACCTCAGTAGTCTTTGATCCTTTCATCTGAGATGACAAGAGGTTTCAGGCACATTTCCAGCCCAAGACCTGGATCAGCTTTTAACTCAAATAACACTGGTTTATTTCAATGAGAAATAATACCATCAAATCCATAATCTGTCCCCAGGGATTCTCGTGCTACTGATGTGGTCACTGTCGCCAGACCTTTGGAATCAACAGATCTTGGGTCCCCATACCTACTCCTACACCCCAAAATAAACACCTTGAGAATTTCATCAAACTTGGGACTAAGGTTTTGTTTTTTCTCTTTAATTTTAGTAAGTCTCTCTCCTTTCTTTTATGCTGAGAATAGTTTCAGAATAACAATCTTTTTTTAAATTTTATTTTAAAGAGAATAGAACAAAACAAAACAAAACAAAACAAAACAAAACAAAAAACAGAATAGTCAAACACAACATAGCATTTCAGAACACAACACTGCAAGCAATACAGGCCTTCAAAGCATAACAACAGGAGATTAAAAATAGCTACCCTAGTGTCTCTTGCCTTCTTTGAAATGGTTGTTCACACATTCACATAAAATAAACTCAAACAAAACAAAATAATATAAAACCAGATAAAACGAAAGAGTGAAAGCATTACAGGCCTTCAAATCAGACAAGAAGAAATCAACAATGGCTACCTTAATGTCCCCTGTTTTCTTCAAAAGAGCTGTTCCTATCTTCTCACATATTGCAATCAAATAGTAGAAAAGAGACTTAAACCAATCAAATCAAAGAATAAAAACACCATTGGACTTCAGAATCTTTCCCCCACATTTATTGGGAATTCTTTATCTTACTGAGTCTTTCAGTTTCTTATACTAGGGAGACGTGGTGTTTACACATGTGAGTTTGGTTTAGTTCACTTATGAGTATGGTCTCAAGTCGCATCCATTTACCTATAAAAGCCTCAATGTGATCTTTCTTTATAGCTGAATAGTACTCCATAGTATAAAAGTACCACATCTTTTTTATCCATTCCTCAATTGATGGGCATTTGGGTTGTTTCCAAGATTTGGCTATTACAAATTGTGCTGCTATAAACATGGGTGCACATATATCACTGTGGTATGATGATTTCACTTCTTCTGGGAATATGCCCAGAACCAGAATAGCTGGGTCAAATGGGACTTCCAATCCTAGCTTTTGGAGGAACCTCCAGACTGATTTCCTCAGTGGTTGCACCAGTCTACACTCCCACCAACAGTGGAGAAAGGTTCCTTTTTCCCCACAGCCTCTCCAGCATTTGTTGTTGGTGGTTTTCTTGATCCTAGCCATTCTTTCTGGAGTGAGATGAAATCTCAGAGTTGTTTTAATTTGCATTTCCCTAATGACCAATGATGCTGAACATTTTTTCATGTATTTATTTGCCCAGAATAACAATCTTAATAGTACCAACACCAACTAGGATTGTTCAAAATAGCTTCACTTTTTGGTGTATGCCATATCCAATCCCCATTCTTACTTTTTTAAATCATTATACTAACAAGATTATTTGAACATACAGTCATTTCATTCTATACTCTCCCGCTTTCAATCTTGGTTAATTTTAGTGCCACAATTATACATTTAATGCCTATTCTCAGTCACGGTATCAATGTGTATCAATGTATCTGTGTTAACTCCCTTATCTGAGCTTGTTGACTAGTAAACTCTTCAGGAAGACCTTATAAAAGCAATAGTTCCTATTTGATTTCAATATGGGTGAAGGTATGGACAGCTATTTTGAAGAAAACAAGAGACATTATGGTAGTCATTGTTGATTTCCTGTTGTCTGGTTTTGAAGGCCTGTAATGACTTCATTCTTTTGTTTTGATTGGTTTTATACCATTTTGTTTTGTTTGAATTTATATTGTGTGGAGGTATGGACAACTATTTTGAAGAAAACAAGAGATATTATGGTAGCCACTGTTGATTTCTTGTTGTCTTGTTTTGAAGTCCTGTGTTGCTGGAATTGTTCTGTTCCAATCTGCTTTGTTCTGTTTTTTGTTTTGTTTTATTCTCAAAAAAAAAAAAAGCAATAATTCTTGAGTTCTTGCAAGCTGGCAGCACTGTGTACCTTTTCTAAGGAAAGTAAACCCTTGGCATGTACCTTTTTTAGAGTATCTATTTAATGTTATTTTTTTCTGAAATAAATCACTGTTACTGAAAAGTCTGATACTAAATCTATTTTCCTTATATATCATAATACCTTTTGTTCTTTTACTATGCAAAATTTGAAACTGAAGTATAATTCATTTGCATTCAAATAAACTGCATGCAATGAGAAGTCAGCTTTCTAGTGTAATTTTGAGGAGTGTACTTAGTTCTATCACCTCCCCAGGCTTCCCTGGTGATACCCTTTGAAGTCAGCCTCTCTCCCAACTCCTGACATTCACATACCTGTTTTCTATTCTGGTAAGTTTTGCTTTATTTCAGAATGTCATATAAATAGAGTTATTCTATTTGTAGCCTTTGAGTCAGGCTTCTTTCACTAGGCACAGTGTAACTGAGATTCATCTAGGTTACTGTATGCACCAGTGCTCTGTTCCTTTAAATTTTTTGGTAATTATTTTATTGTAACAGAAACAACACACAAGACTTAATGTGTACTGTTCAGTATTGCTAATTTAGGCACAATGTTGTACATCAGATCTCTAGAATTTTTCATCTTGCATTACTGCAACTTTATACCTGGTGACAGTAACTTCCCATTTCAGCCCCTCTGCTGGGCTGACTCTGCTTCTGTGAGTTTGTTTTAGATGCCTCACTCAAGCTGACTCACGCAGTATTTGTCCTTCAGGGACTGACTTGCTGCACTCAGCATAACCTCAAGGTTCACCTATCTTATCACAAATTTCAGACTTTCCTTTTCTAAGGTTAAATAGTGTTCCACTTGTAGAGACCACATTTTCTTCTTTAATCTCCCCATCAACACCAATGTGGTTTTCACTTGTCACTGTTGTGAATAGTGATATAATGGGTATGGAAGTGTTTCACTTCTTTGGATTCAATACCCAGAAGCAAGACTACTGGACTGACCATATAGTAGTATAGTTCTATTTTTAACTTTTAGGGGAACCCTGGATACTTCTTCATAGAGGCTGCACTGTTTTGCATTCTTACCAACGGTGCACATGGGTTCCGGTTTCTCCACATTCTCATTAAAGCTTGTCGTCTTCTGGTTTTGATGGTGAGTACACTAACTGTGAGGTGGTGTACAGAGGATGACATAGTGTCTCACTGTAGTTCTGATTTACATTTTTCTGATGCTTAGTTACACTGGGCATCTTGTTACAGACCTCTGGCTATTTGTATGCCTTGTTCAGAGAAATAGCTACTCAAGTCCTTTTAAATTGTTTGTATTTTCATAGCTGTTGTAGGAAATCCTTATATAAATTAACCTCTTATGTGATAAATGATTTGCGAATATTTTCTCATTCTGTAGGTTACCTTTTTACTTTGTTTTTAGTGATACATTGAAGCTCTTAGTACAATAGTCTCAGTTGTTCATTTTTGCTTTTATTGTCTGTGTCATTGACATTATATCCACGGATTCACCATCAAAAACAATGTGTATGAAGGTTTTTTCCATGTTTTCTTTAAGGAGTTTTATAGTTTCCAATCTTATATTTAAATTTTTAATCTATTATGAGTTGATTTTTATGTATGATGTAAATGAAAGATTCAGTTTCATTCTTTTGCCTGTGGATATCTGAGTTTTCAAACATAAATTTTTGGAGATGGATTATTCTTTCCCCATTTTGTAGGGCTGGCAATCTTGTCAAAACTCAGTTCACTGCATTTGCATGGATTTATGTCTGGAATCTATTTCATTTCAGTGATCTATATGCCTGTTGTTATGGTCAGTATCTCTCTTCTTTAATCACTGTAAATTTCTAAAGCATTTTGACATCAGGAAGTATGGTGCCTCCTGCCTTTTTTAAAAATGTAAGTATTTTACATATTTCAGCAGAACAAACAGGCCAATGGGAAAAAACATTTAGACTATACTATAGAAACCTATTTTTGTAGTGAGGCTCATTTGAATACTGTTTCTTTTGACTGGTGAACAGTATGTCAGTGGATGGATACTGTTTACTCTTTCAGCAGCTGAAGAATATTTGGGTTATTTCCAGTTTTTTTTTTAAATTTTGAAAAGAATACAACAAAACAAAACAAAACAGAGTAAAGTCAATCAAAACAAAGCAATGAACATGGAACATGACTTTGAAACAGGGTTTAAAAAAAAAAAAAAGCAATCGATAAGGCTACCATAATGGCTCTTGTTATCTGCAGTATACCTGCCCATACCATCAGAGATAAGTAAAATCAAATAAAATACAACAAACTAAAACAGTAGAAACAAAACAAAACATAATAAAACAAAACAAACAAAGCAGAACAATGTAAGCAATAGAGAAGTTCAAGATATGAGCAAAACAGCATTGGCTACCATAATATTTGTTATCTTCAGAATAGTTGCCTACACCTTCAGACATATTACAGTCAAACCACACAGAATAGAGTAAAATCAATCAAAACAAACAATGAAAGCCATACAGGGTTTCTAAACAAGATAATTGGACATCCTCAATGGCTGCAATTATATATTTTGTTATCTTTAAAATAGCTGTCCATGCCATCAAGTATAATAAAATCAAACAAATCAGAATAAAATGAAACTAATCAGAACAATGACTACAATCTGAATTTCAAATCATGATAATAGATCAAGAATGGTCATTTCCTTCCCTTTTTAGATAATTCCTCCCCTTTGACTTTCCCAATATGTATTGTGCATTTTGGATCCCACTAACACCTTTAGTTTGTTATGCTATGGAGACAACACAAAATTCACCCTTGTGACTCTGATCCATTACATCCATGAGCACTGTTACCAGTTGCCTCTATCTACCTACAAGAGCCTTGAGGT
>RJWT010046406.1:0-11464 GCA_004365215.1 Cuniculus paca | reverse complement strand
TTTTAGTTTGTTGTATTTTGTTTGATTTTACTTATCCCTGATGGTATGGGCAGGTATACTGCAGATAACAAGAGCCATTATGGTAGCCTTACTGATTGCTTTTTACCCTGTTTAAAAGTCATGTACCATGTTCATTGCCTTGTTTTGATTGACTTTACTCTGTTTTGTTTTGTTTGATTGTATTCTTTTCAAAAAAAAAAAGAAAAGAAAAGAGATGTCAGCTAAATTGTGAAGACTGAACAAACTGAAAAACAGAAGAATAGCTCCTGACTTAGCAGATTGCAAAAATGACAGTCTCAGAGTCTTCAAGGGGGAGAACTGAGAAGCAAGCTGGTTCTTGCTGCAGAAATGCCAGTAAGCTCAGAATTGGAGGGCTAGTGTCTATGAAGGCAAGACATGTATACCTGGAAGTCTGTGCTAGAATAGAAGTTACTGTGTTTGGTAACCCCTCAATCAGGCAACTGCTTCTCCCTACACTAGCAGAAGACTTGAAATTACTCTTGAGAGAGCAAACCAGACTAACCGTGTATTCAGGGACAACATGGTAACCTGAAGGCAGAGGCACCATGCTAAAGAAGAATTAAGTGAATGTCTGCCCAAGGGCATGGAAAATGCAAGATGCAAGAAAAAATACCTACATTTTTTTTGGTTAGACATCTCCAAACCAAACTTTCAAACCTCAGCCAATCACCCCAGATTGAAACCTGCCTTTTGACCAATCCCATTTATCAACAGTTTTCAATCACTTTCAGTGCTTCACTTTAAAATACGAGTCGGAAAAAAAGTCATTATGCCAAGCATGGTGGTGCGTGCCTGTAATTGCTGCTGCTCTGGAGGACGAGGCAGGGGCACTGGAAGTTTGAGGCCAGCCTGAGCAACATAGTGAGACCCTGTCTCAAAATGAAAAGAAATTTAAAAACTAAAATAAAAATAAAATAGTTCAGCGAAAGAGCACTACCTAGAATGTGTGAGCCCTGGGTTCATTCCCCACACTGCAGAAAAATAAATGGTCAGTCAAGAATCACCATACATTTGAGGACCCCTCTCACATGAAATACAGAAACCAACCAAATAAATTTTTTGAAATGATGTGGAAGAAATAAAGAACATAGGCATAGATAAGCCAAAAATTTTAAAGACCATTAATAGTACTGTGAAAAAAACATGAGAGTACTATATTCAAGAACAAAAACAAGATGGTATAAAAAATGAGCTTACATTAAAAAACAAAGCTTAAAAATTTTAAATGATGGAATTAAATAAAGAGTTCACCAAAAGGTTGTAAAGTTGAGGCAGTGTCCTAGGAAGAAGAGAAAAAAGCCAAAAGCAAAGATCAGAAATAGGAAAGAGTCAGGCATAGTGGCATATGTGCATAATCCCAGCACTCTAGGTGGCTGAGGCAGGAGTATCTCAAGTTGAGACCATCAAAGGCAATTGAGCAAGACCCTGTCTGAAAGAAAGAGAAGAAACTAGAGGCATTCCTCAAATGTCTGGTGAGCCAATGAGTGCAAGAAGGAAATACTATGGACTCTGTGTAACTCAGTGGCAGAGCACTTGTCTAGCATACCCAGAACCCTGGGTTCAATCCCAAAAATAAAAGAAAGAGGGAAAGAAAAAGAAAAAAAAAAAAAAACCCAGCAAGACGTGTTAAAATTTCACATGACAGTGAAATTGTTGAATTCAAGAAGTGAAGCAAGGACTCCAAAAGCTTACAGAAGGGAAAAGTAACACACAAAGAAAGAGGAGTCATAATACCTGGCTACTCAATGCAACACGGAAAGCTAGAAGACAAAGGAACGATCTCCTCAAACGTTCTGCGGGGAAATTATTCCTGTAACCTAGATCTATGTTTCTATCAAATTGTCAATCAAATATAAGAGCAGTATATTTCAGGCATGAAAACGTCCAAAAAGAAAAATTTTGCCTATATACTTTTCCTGGGGAGCTCCTGAAGATGTGCTCTATTAACACAAGGGCTTAAACCAAGGAAGAAGAAAATGTCATTCAAGAAGAAGGGATCCAAAGGTGAAGGGGGATTTGGTATCAGCTCCTTGGCTGCCTGTAGCGCAGGATAATGAAGTCCAAGAAAGAGGAATTGATAGATTATCTGATGGATTTAACGATATTGAGAGTTTTCATTGCTGTCAGAAAATCTAGGAGTAAATTTTAGCAATGAAAAAACAACATGGTTGTTAACTTCACAAAAACCAAGTTTAAAAGAAATAAAATATACATTACATGGCTTAACTCGAAATAAAAATAACATGGCTCTAGTACTCTAACATTGCATGTTGATTTTACCAAAAATTAATCTTGACAAAGGACAGGAAAGTGTGGGCATTTGGGGAAGAGGCAGGGAAATGATGTGAATGAGAGTTAAATCCTTATCCTCCTTGGTAGATTGCTGGTGGGTCATTTTTAAAAACCATGAAATCAAGAAATGGGTCTATAAGGATTTTAATTAGAAACATTTAAGGAAATACCAGGAAAAAGCAACTTAAAGTATTGAGAATGATCAGTCCTGGGGTCTAAGACTTGATGGTAGAGCTAAGATATTTTAGCTAATTACTCGTCAACTATTACTTTTACTATCAGGCTTGAAGAATAATTTTAATCCCTGTACATACATTATTTCAGTAAGAAACACAAATTTGTAAGTATGCTCTTTATAGCTTCATTCATATTCATTGTAATTCAGTTTAATACAATTCACTGAACACTGATTCAATACCTGGTAAGTTACATCATTGCACCAGAGAGACATGTAAACATATGACTGTAACACAAAGGCTAATGTGAGTACATGCTCCCCACTGACAGTAAGTACTGATAACTCCGATGGACCCACCTGCCTTCTGATTTGGGACTGGGGGAGCCTTCAGAAGGATGGAGTATTTGCAGTGGGCCTCTGGATGATAGGAATTTGAATAGGAGATTCAGTGCCAGCTGAGGCCGAGTTGTCAGGCCCTCCCCACCCCCACCCCCGCGTGACTAGGGAGACGTGTGCAGGAAAGAAGTCTGGGAGAGCTGGAAGAGGCTGGGCTGCCTTTTCTGCCTCTGCTAGACATTTCTATTAGTCACTTTTTCCTGAGGATTTACTCTGCTGCCCTAGCACCCAGACATTCTTAATTTTCGTATTGACTTTACCATGCTGGGTTAGATTGTTGTTCTCTCTCTGCTGGCTCCCTGCCTCTTAAACTTTTGGTCTGATTTCAAGGAGGACAAGGATAAGAAAAGAAAATCTTGGTTTTGCCTGGCCAAATGTAAATTCTTGAACAGAAAGATAGGCTTTCTCTTGACCTCACAGGCAGATAGTGCTATTATCTTTTTGAGGCACTGAGGTTAAACTGTCATTTTCACAGTTGGAACATAATTTTTAGAACCCTCATGAGTAATATAGGACACATCTAATTTTTTTCAAAGAAGTATAGTAATGTCATCAAGGTAAAATATTCCTTTATTTGTGGAAAAATGCTTTTTGGAAGTAATTGTACAAATAAATATGGGGTTTGTGTGTTTGTATATGCATGTGTATCTATATAACATCCTCCAAATTTAGGGTTTTGTGCCCTAGCTTTGTTTTCTTTTATATTGTTGGGTCCAAAAGAGGAAAGACTGGCTTAGAACTAAATAGCAGAGCTGAACCATATGTTTTATACCAAATTAGAAACAGGTGAAGGTTGTTAAAATCCAGCAAACGCTTACAAAAGCTTAGACTGAAGTTTGTATTAAAGGCAGGTGGTTATATGTACAATAAAAAGCAGTCACCAGCACACCAGCTTATTGATACATATGTGATTGATCTTTTGGATAAAAACAAGGAGGAGTTAATAAATCACTGCACATAGCTATAAAGATGTTTGGGCTTGAAAGCCTAGCCTGTAAGAGTAAATGTGGACCCTGAAGGAAATTTATGAAGCATAGATCCTTTTAGCTTTACTTAACAGCTAACATCTGACTGACCCATGGGGACCATGGAAATTTATTGCTGGGCCATTCAAATATTTGAGCTGTTGTGTGATGTAGAACAGGTAAAGATTAGCCCAATAACAAATATGAGGCTATAAAATAAAATGAGATTTCGATGACTTGTAAGTACTTGTCAGAGGTCAGCTCAAATGACTGGTCAAAATGGGGGAAACTTGTTGCTAATTAAAGCAGATTGATTATGACAACCTAGATGTTTACATTGGTTGCTGTCAGATCGATGATCTTTGGAGTTTTCTCCTCCTGTGAAGTCCATATCTAACAAAATGACAGAGTTTCTACATTGTCCTTTTGTACTCTGAATTGGGTATGATGATGAGTTGAGGTGATTCCTTTTGCAGTTTCATATTTGAAATATGTCTTTCTCAAATATATTCTGAATATATGAATTGTTAGTATGTTCACTTAGAAGACTGACGTTAGCTAACTTATGTATGTAATTTTGAGCATTGACATCCAGAAAGCAGGTAAAAGTTTTTTGGCTTTATGATATATGATCTAAAATTAACCTTTAAAAGCTAGGTAGTTAACAGATTTATGTACACAGTCGTTGAAAACTTGATTTAGTGGAATTAAATAGATTTATTTCCAAATCTTTTATTCATTTTTATTTATGTAAGTTTCAAAAGTAATAATGTATGTAATATTGTTACTAGAACTTTAGAAGTTTCATTTTGGACTTTAATGAGGCCTCCAGTTATTGGTGTTGACAATCTCTGCCTTTCTGATTTAGCTGTAAACCCAAAATGTTGTCATAAAAGCTAGATTCAGTGATTTTCAGAGTGCCAGCTTATCACATCAGTTGGTGAATTCGGTCATAACTCAGTGTGTGAACATCTGATTTGTGGAGAAAAACAGTTGCTTATAGAAATCTTGAATGAAATAAAATTTACAAAATAATAGCAATGGAGGAGCATAGACTTAAACAGCAGAAGTTTAGGAGTCAGGCCTGGGTTGGAATTCTAGTTCCATTATTTCTGCCTTGTATTTTATCCTCTCTTCGTTCTGCAAGTAAGTATGTTCTAGGTGTGGTGAACAAGGAACTGGGAGACTGTATTGATAAGATTAGGCTCATAGTTTATGGTTCTCTGGAAAATTCAAAGGAATAAATGGTAAGTACAGTAGAGTGTGAAAGGTGATGGATTAGATGTTTTGCAGAGTCTGTGAGGGCACACAGGGAGAAATAACTGATTTAAACTTGAGGCAGGAGTGAGGTGGAGTGGAGTGGAGTTGGTTGCCCTTTTGGGAAGCCCTGTAACCATGGGTACATTTGGATGGATGCCCACAGGGTAGTTGCTAGGATTGTGTAGATAATGTAATTGTACTTATTTATAGAAGTGCAGTCCCTGATACATAATGTCTGTTTCCTAAATGCCACCTAGCATCTACATCATTGTTGTTTTGATAGTGCTGACTGGCTTTGACCCAGTGCTATAGGACTCTGCCTCCCATTAATCCATAGTAGACGCCATTCTGAAACTTGGAATTTTCTCCCCATTAAAGAATTTTTTCTTGCAAGTAGAACTCAAAGCACTTTCTAAAAATAATGGTTTATAGGTGTACTAAAACTTGAGAGAATAAATGATGAAAATATTTCTGAATCTGGAATCATTCTAATTGATTTTGTTTTTTTTTTTTTAATTCACAGGGTTTTATAGTCAGTTTTATTCACTTATCAAATCATTCATTTGACTATGTTTGTCCAGTACCCACTATGAATAAGAACCTGAGCCTAAGGCTGGGTGTTGTGGTGCACACCTATAATCCCAGCAGTTGGGAGTCTGAGGCAGGAGAATCTTGGGAAATTCAAGGCCAGCTTGAACTACATAAGATTGTCTCAGAAAGAAAGAACCTGAGCCTAGCACTCATGTTTTCAAGGAGGCTGCATTTTCATTGAGGGAAAAAGATACTTGTGTGAACAACTAAAGTGCAGGGTAAAAAGTGCCCAGTGCATCAAAATGTTCTGTGATTTCAAGAGGCAACAAAATGAATAAAATATGTTTCTTTCCTTGAGGCACTTCCAGATAAGAATAGGTGGGAAATAAAGCATACCCTTATGAAAATTAATAATAATTGAATGCCCTTGTATCCTAACTGTACTAGATCTAGATTATTTCTTCTTCCTTCTCCCTCCCCTCTCCTCTTCTCCTCCGTGTCTTTCTTTCTTCTCGCCTTCTTCCTCCCTCCTTCCCTCCTCCCCCTCCTGCTGTCACTGCTGCTGCTCCTCCTCCTCCACCTCTTCCTCTTCCTCTTCATTTTCCTTCTCCTCCTCCTCTTCCCTCTTCCAGTTCTCACAGCAGTCCTAAAAGACTGGTGTATTAAACCCATTGTAGAATTTGGGAAACAGGTTCAGAGTAGCATGTCCTAGTTCGCACCCAAGTAAACAGCCAAGCTGAGATCTGAGCCTCTAACTTCAAAGCCTTAATTATTATACTGAAACTGCCTTCTGCTTTTTCCTCCTCTCCCTTAAACCAGGCACTGAGTAAATAGTTTTGGTATATACAGGTTTAAGCACCTATTATTTTCCCAAAACTTGTAGAAGGCAGTGGCTTATAGAGAATATACCATTAGGCATACAGATATATTGAGTCAAGTCTATTACATGCACACGTTGTGAAGGATCGTCTTTAGAAATTTAAAGTGGTGGATAGTTTTTCTTCCAAATTTATGTTCCATATGAAAATACCTTCTGGCATTACCAAGTATTTATGTACCTTGCATGCTTAATTGTAGGTTTTTAAATTTTTTTTAACATTTATAGATTTTGTGGGAAACAGGTGCTGTTAAACTCAGGCAAACACAGAATGGCTGTTAATGTTGTGGAATGTGATTTTGATTTACTTGACAGGGTTTTTATTTTACAAAATTGACTATTAAAAAGACATGGTTTCCATCCTTCATTGTGCTTTTTGTTCACTGAGATTTGCCTATGTACTCTTTTTAAACAGTTTCAAAAAAGGTGTAGAAAAACTTAATATAAGTATACTGACTGAGACTGAGTTCTATAATAGTTTCCACAGTACTTCAACTTACTAAGTTTTAAAAATGGTGATTATTTTTATTTTTAGCTTTCTAACCAAAATTATGTGGAAATTTGATCTCCCTGAAATTTCCTTCTATTTTTAATACAGCTGTCTAAAATAATTACATTTAATATTAGCAAAGAGAGTATTCTGCTATAAATCTTTTCATTGTATGTTACTTCTGCCTCCCTCTTTTTTTTTTTTTTCTTTTTTCTTTTTTCTTTTTTCTTTTCTGGCAGTGCTGGGGATTGAACCCAGAACATTAGCACTGAGCTACATCCCAGCATTTTTTGAGACAGGGTCTCACTTAGTCGCCCATGTTGGCCTCAAACTTTCAGTGCTCCTGCCTCGGCCTCTTAAGTAACTGAGATTGCAGTGTATACCACCACACCCAGCAAATTACTTTTTTAAAATTATTGGGTTGACATCTTACTACCTATTTATTCTCTTTCATCAGCACATGTGATCTTTCATTACAGATTTTTTTTCTCTTTACTCCAAAAAAAGCAGAAAAAGCATTATTTTTTTCTAGTCTTCATTAGGATTTGTGTTCCTCCCCGCTTTAGGATAAAGATTAGACCATGCTCTGAAGTGATCTAGAGAATCCTGCATAATCAGCCACATCTCTTCATCTGCTCCATCCCTTGCCACTCCTTTCAATCTAATCATACAGTCTTTCTTCCATTCCTTGAAGCAGCATTCTTTCTCCTGCTTTAGGGCCTTACATTATGGTGCTTCCCCTAATGGGAGCTTTCCTTCTATTAGCCCCTACCCATCTTTGAGATCTCAGCTAAAGTTACCTTATCGCAGAAATCCTCCCTGACTCTTTTGAAATGGCGTATCTTTACCTCATTTATAAATGAAACATTTGTGAGTGGGATTATATGAGCAATCCTAGTCGCCTTCACTGGACTCCAAACACTATGTCTGTGTTTGCCTTGCCTTATATCAGTGTCACCTAGAATTGTAGTTGGCACAGATAAGTTCATTGAAATTTTGTTTAATGAATCATCTGCATTCATAGTGATGATTTTTTTGATCCCTCTTGTTATGAAAGAGTTGCCCCATCTGCTGTCTAAGACACACCTTTTTTGGTAATCTCACCTATAGGATAAAGAGCCCACCCCTCTCATCTTACAGCACCCTTTCTTCTGTGGTTTACCGTGTCTGTCCAGGTACTGCACTCTGTTTTTGTGCCAAGCTTATCATCTCCATCTTCTCTCATCTCATCCCTCCTGAGCTCATACCAGTTTGCCTTAGTCCCCACTACTTGATTTTTTCAGTACTGGGGATCAATCCCAGAGGTGCTCTACTACTGCGCTACAGCCCTTTTTATTTTTTGAGACAGGATCTTGGGACGTTGTCTTAGACTGCCCTCAAACTTGGAATTCTCCCAGCTTCAGCCTCCTAAGTGGCTGTGACTATAGGTGTGTACACCGTGAGTGGCTCCCATGATTTGATCTAAACTTGTTTTCCGTATTCCCAAAGCAATTTACCAATGAACTCACACAATTAAATTCAGTGCATGTATTGATCTCTACTTTGGTTGGCCTGTCAGTAACATTTGACTGTTGATATCTTTCTTCTTATATTAACCCTTTATAAATCTGAACTTCTCTAATGAGATACTTCTTGGTTTTTGTCATGTCTCTTAGTCTTTTTCTGGCTCTTTTCATTTCCTCTTTCTTTGTTGATATTCACAAGGCTCTGAAGCAGTGCCTTTGTATATGATTTTTTTAGGCCATTTCATTCTACCTACAGCTTTAGTTTCCATATTTCTATAATTCCTTAATTATTTTTCTCCCCAAATTTCTCTCCCAACTTTATTTATATACAATAAACATATATAATAAATATTTTCTAGAAGATGAAACCTGAGAGTCACCTTCCAGTCTTCCTTCTTTACCTACTATTGTAATAACTAATTCGTTACAGGGTCTTTTCAGATTTCCCCCAAAGTTATAGTTCAAATCTATTCACACATCTTTTTACCTGCCTTTTGGAACCCAGATCAAAACTTTCAAAACTTTTAACCTGAACCCAACAGATTCCAAACCAGGTGTTTTTTCCCCCGAACTGTAAATCTCAATCCTGTTACATCTGTGCTTTAAAAGTCTTTTATAATCTTCTCATTATCCTTAAGGACATAATCTAGATTTCTTGTGGTTTATAGAATCCTGAATCTGGTTCCACTGACCTCTCCAACCTTATGCTATAGCACTGAGCCCCTCAACTTCTATTTCTTACCTCAGGCTCTAGCTGTCTGTTTTAACATTACCTGTACTTTCATAAGGTAGTGACTCTGTTCTGTCAGTTGCTGAGGCCTAAAACTTTGAAGTCATCCTTGATTCTTCTGCCTCTTGTATCTCGTAGAAGATCTTTCAGCCAATCATGCTGGCTGTGTCTTTAAAATAGGAAAATTGGCCGGGCATTTAGCCCAGCAGTTCAAGCGCTTGCCTAGTAAGCACAAGGTCGTGAGTTTGATCCCTGGTACCAAATTAATTAATTAATTAATTAACATAAAATAGGAAAATTGAATCACTGCTTACCTCTTCCATACCCTCTATTCTGGCTCAAACCACTGACTTCTCTTGTCTAAGCTGCTGCAGTAGCCTGTCCAGGTATCCTTTCTTTATTACCTGCAATTTATTCTCCCAAAGCATTCATATGTCTTCTCTTTTCAAAATCGTCCAGTGTGGAGCTGGGAATGTGGCTCAACAGCACAGCATCTGCCTGGCAAACAAGGTAATGAGTTCAATTTCTGGTACCAATAAAATAAAATAAAAAATAAATTAATTTTAAAAAATTGTCCAGTACTTCCTCTACCATTTGTTTATTTAGTGGTTTTTGGAAGGTTTTTTTGTTGTTGTTGTTGTTTGTTTGTTTGTTTGTTTACTGGAAATCTAAGCTCAAGTCTTTGCACTTGCCAGCGAGGCACTACACTGCTGAGCTACATCACCAACCCTCCTCTATCATTTAGAATAAAAACTATAAAGTCCTTCACTGTGACTTACAGCATGCTGCATCGTTTGGATCCATTGTGTTGCTGGCCTGTTCTCTTATTTCTTTATCCTTACTCTGCTCCAGCCATTCTGAACTTTGGTGAGTTCCTCGAAAATGAATGTCCCAGGCATTCCTGTCTTGGGGCTTTTGCACTTCTTGTTTGCCCTGGCCAGAACACTCTTCCCCAGATAGCATCAGTATTTTCTCACATCCTTCAAGTCTTTATCCAAATGTCACCTTCTTAATGACATTCTCCTTATTGTTATTTTTCCCTCATTCCCTGAATAAGCCTGGTCTCTCTGAAATAAGCCTCATGAGAACAGGAATTTTTTGTTTGTTCACTGTTTAAGCTCAGTACTCACAACAGTGCCTACAAAGTTTTGTACTCAGTAAACGTTTGGTGACAAGTTAACAAAAAAGAATGATATTTGCTTAGTTGACTCATCAGAGTTCCTGGTACAAAGTAGGTAAATTATTTGTTGGTTAAATGAATTCATTATAATTTCAAATGCTCTTTTATCTTTTTCCATAACTGATCTTTTTCTTTATAACTAATCTAAAAATTTTTCAATAGAATGCAGCAAATCATCAAGAATATTATATATCATGATCAAGTGGGATTTATCCCAGGAATGCAGGGATGGTTTAACATACGTGAATCAATAATTGTGATACACCACATCAACAGAACCAAAAACAAAAACCACATGATCATCTCAATGGATGCAGAAAAAGCTTTTGATAAAGTCTACACTTGTTCATGATAAAAACTCCTACAGAAACTTGGAATACATGGCATCTACCTCAATCTGATAAAAGCCGTCTATTACAAACCAACAGCCAACATTATACGGACAAAAACTGAAAGCGTTCACTCTAAAATCAGGAACAAGACAAGAATGTCCACTATCATCACTCCTATTCAATATAGTTCTGGAAGCATTAGCCAGAGCAATTAGACAAGACAGACAAATAAAAGGCATAAGGATGGAAAAGGAAGAAGTTAAATTATCACTATTTGCAGATGACATGATACTCTACATAGAAGACCCCAAAAACTCCATCAAAAGACTACTAGACTTAATAAGCAAATTCAGCAGTGTAGCTGAATACAAAGTCAGTACTCAGACATCAATAGCATTCCTGTACACAAACAACAAACTCACTGAGAGAGAAATCATGGAAATAACATCTTTCACAGTAGCATCCAAAAAAATGAAATACTTAGGAATCAACCTAACAAAGGATGTAAAAGATCTATACATTGAAAACTACAGTACTCTAAAAAAGGAGCTTGAAGTGGATGTCAGAAAATGGAAAGATATTCCTTGCTCTTGGTTAAGAAAAACCAACATTGTGAAAATGGCCATACTCCCAAAATCTGTTATACAGATTTAATGCAATCTTGATCAAAATACCATTAACATACCTTACAGATCTAGAATAAACAT
>RJWT010046405.1:0-11465 GCA_004365215.1 Cuniculus paca | reverse complement strand
CCAGCTCTGAGCACAGGGCTACAAGAGGCACAGTCAGGCGGTCTGCACTCATGCACACTCACATGCACGCACACATCCCGTCACACTCACAGGCAGCCTCCACACACGCAGCGTCCACCACAAGACACCTAGCTCTGCTCACACCCTGCTCACCTCCCAGCCTCTGCCCAAGTCCCTCCTGGTTGCCTTCTGAGGCAGCGGGGCCAGTACTGCTGGCCCCTGCCAGCCAGGCTCTGCAGCTGGGCTGCAGCTGTGATGAAACAGCCCTGAGATGTGTCCCCAGCTGTGTGAGACAAGGAGGAGCCATCCATCGATCGCTGGCCAAAGGTCATGGCTCGGATGTCTAGGACCGGGACAGCGTCCAACAGCCGAGCAGGGCATCCCTGTGCCATGAGGTGGCCGTGTTCCCAGAACTAATCCTGAGAGGCATGGAGCGTCTCAGCAATGCCCAGGGAACGGTCTCTGCTGGGAAATTCCCGCTGCTGTGTGATTTCACGCCACAGCCTATCTCTGTGCAATCTCGGGACGCAGACTCCAGAGACACCTACCGACCGCCCGTACCGAGGGGGGCCCAGATCCAGCCTGCCCCCAGGGCTCGCAGTTGTGGGGAACTCCCAGGGTTGGCCCTGCACTGGTAACTGGGTGTCCAGTTGCTCCTAGGCCCCTCACGGGCTGGCCCCACGTCCATGCTCAGTGCAGAAGCCCAGGCGGATCCAGGCACACCCAGCCTCCTTGGAGCCCTCGAGGCTCTGCACTGATGCTGCTCAGGCCCAACAGAGCCCCGCCGGGCGTGGTCTGCACCACACGCACTCACACACACTCGCACACGCTCCCTCCGGCACCTGGACACAGGCATGCGCAGGAAGCACTTGGGTGCAGACGGGCTCTGGTCAGCAGCATAGCGCCTCACGCTCCCTGCCCCACTCCGGACCTCTGCCCGGTCCCCAGTCACATCTGCATGCTCAGACCAAGGCGCTCACCACGAGCAGCACAGCCCGGGCGCTGGGGCCATCGGGGAGTCACCACCCCTCTCGCGAGGCCTGGCTGGTCTCTTGCAGCCCCAGGACAGCAGGGCCCACATGACGGAAGTCTCAACAGTGCTCCAGTCCCTGGGGAGAGGGATGGAGAAAGGACAGAGCCCACCCAAGCAGAGGACCCCCTGGGAGGACACGGCCAGTGCCAGGTGCTGCCGCAGCTGTGGTCACTGGCAGCAGCCTTTGCAGTCTGCATGTGAGTCTGTCCTGGGGCTGACTCTGCTCTGTTCTAGCAACGTGACGAGGAAGTGTGACTCTGTTGCTAAGCAACAATGCCTGGTAACAGTGGCTCCTAACTGTGGTGTGGGTGGACACTAGCAATGCATGTGGGGCTGGAGCTGTGGCTGCCCACACAGAGGCCTTCACAGTGAGGACCCTGGAAAATGAGCCGCCCCCAACAGCAGCCTGCGGCTCAAAGCCCAAGAAAGCCACCTCTGCCCCAGGACCTGCTGTCCCACACTGGCGATGTCCAAGTCGGGTGGCCCAGCCACACTCTGCCCATACCCCGCCTTGCAGCCATGCGAGTCCCAACATCCACCTCCTTGAGGGTCCTGAGGGACCTGCGTGTCATCCCTTTGTCTCTAGGGTCCCTGGAGCTATGTACGGCTACCCCTTGCCTGTCACGCAGGGGAGCAGAGACGCTACTGAGGAGACACAGATGGATCTGCTTCCAGGGCAGCCCCTGAGCACCATCTGTACCAGGCACCAGGTCCTCTGGGGCAGTCACGATGAGCCCCTGTGGTGCACAGAGCAGCCACAGGAGCCACCAGGGCCCACTGGGACTGGGCATTAGTGGAGCAGGGGCCCACGCTTCTGGCGGGCAACCCCACGGCTCAGTCTGGACACCAGAAGCCACTACCCCTGCTGCAGGCCTGGGGCCCCTGTTGCAGGGCTGCTCTCTGCCAAGCACCCCAGGTTGAGGATGCCCCTCTGCAGGGGTCCCCCCGGGGGTCCTGGCCCCAAGTGCACCATCTGTGCCAGCCCCACAGCTCCTGCAGCAGGAGACACCTAGCCCCAGGGTCTATTCTGTCTTGTCCAGGCTGTTCTGGATTCCTGAGTAATGTGGTCTTCATTTTCATAGAACACCCACATGTAACCAGAGAAAACTAGCTTCCCAGGCAGCAGGGGGTGGTGTGAGTGCTGGGGAGGGGGTGCCCTGGTCAGAGCCGGGGGAGGGGCACCCACCAAATCCTGGCCAGCCCCAGGCCTGGGTACCACAGTGCCTCAAGGCTACCCGATCCCAAAGACAGCACATTCAGCAAAGACACAACCCTGTGACCTTTCCTGGCTGCCTGTAGAATGTAAAACACAACTTTTCACCTCTCGGGGTCCCCTGGTTGATGATCATTCCGTGTTTCTATGTGCACTGCTGGACACTGTCTCATGGCCACTTTGCAGGCTGAGCTCCTGCAATGCCTGCCAAAGGCCATCTGCTAGGACACAGCTCTGCTGGCTGAGGCTGTGCCACCTCCACAGGGGCTCCCTGAAGCACATAGAAGGGCTAGAGGTGGCCCCAGCCACAGGAGGCCCAACGCCTCCCTCCCTGTGGGTGCTTGGTCACCTGGGACCCACTGCCAAGCCCTACCGTGCCACCAGCCTGACTTCTAACCAGGGACCGTGGAGTCTTCTCACCTTCCTGCTTCTCAAAAGTGGGCTGGGGATGGGCACAGACACCACACCCCACCCCGCACACACACAGGTCCCACTCTTGGACTCAGGCTCATGCTCAGGCACTTGTGCCCAGGCCGAGCCCCAGGCTCCAGGGTCCCTACCGCCTAGCAGAGCACAGGGGCCACAAGCCCAAATCCAAATGCTCCACTGGGTGACTGCAAACCAGACAGAACCCTTCGGGCTCTTCACAACCCCCATAGGCCAAAGGGATTTAGAGACCGGGAGAGCACAGCACCAGGGCCTCCCCTGGAAAGGGACCAAGTGTGGGGAGGGCCGTCAGGGGTGGAGAGGCCAAGGGCAGCAGCCCCCAGGATCAGCATCGGGAGGGGGCCTTTCCTGCTAGCACCTGCCACCTCCCCTGCACACAGCCGTCTGGCCAGCACTCCTAGCAGAAGGAGCACTCCTGATCAGAAGCATTCCTGATCCAAACTCAAGGAAGCAGCTGGATGTGTCCTGAGCATGGGACACCATGGACACAAGGTGGGACTCTGGAGACCCCCAGTCAGCAAAGATGCAGGGCAGGAGGGGCCACGGTGGAGGAAGAGACTCCAGGGTCAGGACCGCCTCCACCATGTACAGTGCCACGGCGGCTCCAGGACAGTACAAAGAAAATGCAACCCTGTGGCATCAAGGACATTATTAGGATAACAGAGGACGCTTGAATAGGGTCTGTTGGTCAGAGCACAGATAGAACTGTCACAGGCTCCTGGGGTGTGGCGGGGACACTGTGACTGTGCAGGGCATGGCATCTGTCGGAGTCAGTGGAGACGGCAGGTCAAGCTGCTGTGACTCACTCCAGAAAAAGCACGGGCATGGAATGGGAGTGTGCATGCACATGTGTGCATACAGGTGTGTGCGTGGATGTGTGTACATACTCCTGTGTGTGGACCTGTGTGCACGTGGATTTCATGCACATGAATGTGTGTGTGCAGATCTGCACCTGTGGCTGTGTGTGCATGCAGATGCACATGTGTGAGAAGGCAAATGCAGGCGTGCATGGGTGTATGCAGCTGTGCACACACGTGTGTGTGTGGATACAGAGCTGAACTGGAAACTCCAGCAGCGCCCAGAGAAATGTGGCAAATGGCACCAACCTCCAAGCTGAACTGATGACGAAGTGAGCGCCCCCCGCACCCCAGCACCACTGCATCTGAATGTGCAGATACGGGCAAGTTGTCGGGGTTGCACAGGTTTCTTCTTGGTGTCCCCCAGGACACTCCTTTCATTGGCTTCACCTTGGAAAATGCAGGTGACTCCAGAGGCTGGGAAGATATGCTCTCCGGACACCAATCATTCCCCAGGGGTCATGTGGGAGTAATTCCTGCCACGCCTTCAACACCAGCTGGCAGGGAACCCAGGCGGCAGGTGAGGCTGGTGACACCAGTCTTGGACTAAATGCTGTGACAGGGAGGGCTGGTGGCAGGGCACAGTGGGGTCAGTGAGGATCTCCCACACTGCTTACTAGACACTGCAATCTGTCATCACTTACATGAAACAAAAGATCACGAAGCGCTCTGAGTCACATGTGAACTCTAGGAAACCATCCACGTCCAGCCCAAGACAGAGCAGAGATGATTAAACTTTAAGAACCAAGACAGGACATAAAACTGACACCAAAGATGAGTAACCTGAGAAAGAAATCAGGAAAAACAATCTGAATCACAATGGCTTCATGAAACAAAACCAAAAAATGTAGCAATCAATCTGCCAAAGACCACACCAACGAAAATTACACACACTGAAGAAAGACATGGAAGAAGACATAAGAAGATAGAAAGACCTCTCGTGTTTATGGATTTGCACTATTAATATTGTAAAAATGCCATCAAAAGAGAGCTACAGCATCAACACAATCTCTGTCAAAGTTCCAATGACAGCCTGTACAGAAGTAGAAAAAACAATCCCAAATTCACAGGCAAATACAAGAGATAGAAGATCTAAAGCAACCATGAGCAAAACAAAACATAACAAAACAAAACAAAAGCAACAAAACAAGGCAGAAGGCATCACAATACCTGATTTCAAATTATACTACAAAGCCACAGTAACAAAAACAGCATGGCATTGCCACAAAAAAGGTGTATGTGGACCAATGGAACAGAGGACACAGGAGCAAATCTATGCAAAGCCTTCTGCTTCTGGACAAGGAGCTGAAAGCATACCCTGGAAAGGAAAGCCTCTTTCACAAACAGATGTGGGAAACCAGACACCAGGCACAGAAGATTAAACCAGATCCCTGTCTCTTGCCCTGTGTAAAGTTAACTCAAAATGCATCAAAGACCTAAGTATAAGACCTGAAACTTTAGGAAAAACTAAAGGAAAACACAGAGGAGATACTCAAAGTCACAGGCCCAGGCACAGATGTCCTGCATAGGACTCCGACACCACAGGAAATAAGAACAAGAATTAAATGGGACCACATCAAATTAAAGTTTCTATACAGCAAGGGAAATAACCAAAAGAGTGATGAGACAGCCCACAGAGTGGAACAAAATCTCTGTCAGCTACTCTTCTAACACAGAATTAACATCCAGATAATGCAAAGAACTAAAAAAATCACTACAAAATCAATAAATGGCAAATGAACAGATACTTTGCAAAAGAACTGCAAATGGCCAAGGAGTATATATAAAACGTAGTCAATGTTGTAGGCTGACATAAAAAAAAAACTACTGAACCCTGTCTGTACCTCCCCACTCCCTTGCTTGTGAGGCTACTCCCCCTTGGGAATGTAACTTAGTTCCGTATTCTCAGGTCTGTTGGGTGCACCGTGCCCCAGCAGGTATGCCAACCAGGATGTTATAGATATACGTGTAATTGTAACCATTGTTAACGGGAATGGACCAAGATGTTATAGATGTATGTGTAATTACAACCATTGTCAACGGGGATGGCAACCAGGACGTCATAGATGCATGTTTAATTGCAACCATTGTCAACAGGGATGGCAACCAGGACGTCATAGATGCATGTTTAATTGTAACCATTGTCACTGGGGGTATGGTTATAGTACATAAATACCTAGCTCTCCCTTCACTCGCCGCTGCACAGTGGTTCCCTGCGTGGGTCCTGCTGTCCAGTCGCCAGCTGGCTAATAAAGGCTCTTAAATTCTAATTGGCACCATCTCTGGCTCCTTGGTTTTACCATGAACCTGGTTCAGTCAACATTTTAGCCATTAGGGAAATGCAAATCAAAGCTACTTCCAGACTGCATCTCATCTCAGTCAGAATACAAGAAATACCCAAAGCTGGCTGGAAGGAGCCCTGCGCACTGCCGGAGGGAACACAGCCATGCTGCCACTGTGGACCTGGGTAGGCGGGTCCTCAAAACCCAGAGCTACAGCTGCCAGCGACCCAGCGACACCAGCCGGAATACACCCAAGGGAATAAAGTCGGCGTACTAAGGGGACACCTCACGCCCACACTTATTGTGGCAGTATTCAAAACAGACACGGTCTAGACAGCACGGTGCCCATCAACAGGTGAACAGGTCAAATGCACAAACACACAAACGCACACCAGAGACTGCTCAGCCAGAGAGGAGCAGGAGAGGAGAACGGAAGGAACCTGGAGTCACGTTAAGTACAATAAGCCAGACTCGGAAAACAGGGATCGTGTTTCCCCAAATGTGTGAAACCTAGAAAGCCAGCAGGAAAGAAAAGGAGACTCAGTAGAGGACGCGAGAAGGGAGGGAGAGGGAGGAGGGGCAGGGTGTGACAGGGCAGTGGGGGAGACGTGACCACCTGCGTGTGTATGGAAACGCCACCCTGAAACCCAACGTTTTATAAAGCTAGTAGGCACTAGAATGTGTTTTAAAGAATAAAGGTTGAATTTGGTCGAATAAAAAATAAAAATAAAAGCTGAGTGACAGGTGTGTGGGAGTTCAAGGTACTCTCGGTCCATATTTGAGAATTTTCACAATAAGCTAAAATGAGGGTGGGGCCCAGCCACCCCTTCTCTGTTCTTTTCAAGACTGCTTTGGCTCTTCCAGGTCCTGCGAATTCCACCGAAGTATGAATGTCGGCCTCCAACTTCTGCGGCTGGGATGGCCAGGAGCCATGTGGACCTGTCGTCCACAGGGTTGGACACGATGTCGCATTTTCCAGTCCACCAATGTGAGCAACTTGCCATTCATTTAGGTCTTTCTTGATTTCTTTCAACATTGTTTTGTAGTTTTCAGAGTATAAATTTTATAATTTTTTGCTAAATTTATTCCTGATATTTTATTATTTTTGATATTATTGCAAATAAAATGTTTCCATTATTTCTTTTTTCCTATGTATTTATTTATGGTTTGTTTTTGGTTTTCTGAGACAGGCGGGCCTCAAACCCACAGCTATCCTCCTACTTCACCCTCCTGAGGGCTGGGACTATAGACAGGTATGTGCCACCATACCGAGCTTAATTTCATGGTTGGGATGTTCATTACAAGCATACAGAAATACAACTGATTTTTGTATTTATTTAATGTCTATAATCTTCCTGAGTTCACTTATTAGTTTTAAGGTTTTTCAGTGGGTTCCCCAGGACGTCATCAATACACAAGACCTGCTGCGTACAAATGCAGATTGCTTTCCTTCCTGCTTTTCAGCAGGGATGTGTTTCATTTTCCTGTTTTATTGGCCTGGCTCCAGAGCCTCCAGCACAGGGTTGCACACAAGTGCAGAATGGACCCCACCTGTTCCTGACCTGAGGGGAAGCACTCTGCCTCTCACCACGAAGCCTGACTTAGCTCTTGGTGTTGCACTGATGCCCTTTAGGGAGCTCATGAAATTTTTTTCTGTTCCTCGCTTGTTGAGCGTTTTGCACTGAGGGTACTGGAGTATGTCAAATGCCTGGTCTGGATCTGTCGAGGCCATGTGACAATCATTCCTTACTCTACTGACATGATGGGTGACACTGACTTTCCAGTGATAAACCAACTCTGCATTCCTGGGCCGAACTGCACTTAGCCATGGTGCACGATCCTGTTTATGTAGCTGGATTTGCTTTGCTGGTATTTTGTGAATGATTTGTCTATGGATGGTTTTTAGATTACTAATCCTCTCTGTTCAGTTGTAATGCATCTATTAAAATTATTTCTTACCAAGTCAGCTTGACTGATGTCTTTCTAGGAATCTGGCTACTGTCCTGGTCTTCTAGTTGGCCAGTGTGCAACTGTTCATAGCCTTGGGTTACAGCAAAATTGAATGACTTGCACCTCCCAAGTTCAAAGCAATGGTGATTAGGCAGCATAGTACAGGGATAAGGAACGACATACAGATCAGAGCAAAGGAATGGAGAGTTCTGAAATACACTCACTAACCTATGGTCACCTGATGTGCAACAAGAGTACCCAGACCATGAAGTGGGGAAAGAGCAGTCTGCTCAACAAGGGCTGCTGGGAAAACTGGATGGCCACATGCAAGAGAATGAGGCCAGATCCCTACCTCACACCACACACAGAGTACTTTAAAACAGGTCGAAGACCTAAAAACATAAAACTTTTAGAAGGAAGCATAGCAATAAATCTTGATGACTTTGGATTTAGTAAAGGATTCTTAGACACAACACTAAAAAGCCTGAGCCATGCGAGAAGCATATGGAGAAGGTAAACTGGATTTTATAAAAATGTAAAACTTTTGTGCTTCTAGAAAGTAAAATGACAACCCACAGAACAGAGAGACATATCTGCAAATCACTCATTCAATAAAGGACTTGCATCCAGAATACACAAAGAACTCACAACAATAGAAAGAAAAGCAATCCATTTAAAAGGTAGCAAAGCATCTGAAGAGACATCTCTCCCAGGAAGATATACACATTGCCAACAAGTGCATATGAAGAGCCCACTGTCTCCATCACCATGGAAATGCAAACACAACCACGAGCACACTTCCACTGAGACGCCTGGAGTAAAAAGCCAGAGAAGCAGCCACAGCATTGTAGAGTTCAAAACAGTGCACTGCTCTGGAGAACAGCTTGGCAGCGCCTCAGAAACACAGTTACCCATGTCCCAGAACTCTACTTCAGGCAGATGCCCAAGAGAAACGAAAACACGTCCACAAAAACCCCTGAATGTGCTACTCATAGTAGCATTGCTCATCACAGCCTAAAGATGGCAACAACGCAAAATCTAGCAACTGCCGAATGAACACACACAACACAGCCTGTCCACACATTGGAATATTATTCAGCCATAAAAGGGGTTGGGTGAACCTTAAAAATGCCACGCTGAGGGAAAGAAGGCAAGGGCCTCATGTTACATGACTTCATTCACAGAAAACACCCCAGTGGGGACACCTACTCCACAAAGTGGATCAGTGGCTGAGCAGGGCCAGGGAGGAGGAGGGGGTCAGGGCCAATACTCTAAATACTGAAATACTTTAAAGCCAACTGCAGTGATGCAAGCACACAGCTTTCAACATCCTAAAAGCCACTGAGTTGTGCACTCCCAGTGGGCAAACTGCACAGGGTGAGGTTTTCTCAAGAAAGCTGTGAAACCACATCGCGTTTCCCAAACCCTATGATTCGTAATCCTGCTTAATTTGCATTTATTTGATCTTTAATGAGAGTGGCTTTTTCATGTGTTCAATGAAAGCATTTCTCAGGCACATTCCTATGGATTTTTAAAGCAGGTTTCCAAAGAGATGTTTGCCATTTACAAAAACAGAAACTGCAGCAACCCACATGGAGCCACACCTACTGTCACTGCTGCTTTCCAAACTGTCCCTGCACTCTTCAAGAAACCTACTCTGTCTTCAGGACTCAGCTTCACTGGCTGCCCTCAGGCTTGGAGGCTGCACCCTCTGCCCTCCTCTGAAACGCGGCCCAAGCACAGGCCTTGCAGCTGGCGAGACGACCCGGCCCGCAGGATGGGCCAGCCCTGTGCACCTGTTCGGCTCCACCCAGATCCGCGGTCCTTCCTGGAGACAGACACACACAGAGCGCTCGTGTGTGCTGGCTGCTTGGGGTCCCACGAAGGCCGAGACCCCAGCGGGGACAGTCCCAGCTCGGGCCTATGGGCTGCAGCTTGGGAAGGGCCGCTGCACAGTGCGCAGGGCGGAATGGAGCAGGGTCCCCAGGGCAGCGCCGGCCTCAGGGCGCTCGGTGGCCCTGGGAGGCAGGCTCCCCATGCAGAATCAGCAAGTGGTCGTGTGGTAGGGGTGCAGGAGGGGTGCAGCGTCCTCGGCGGCAGGGAGGACGGTCCCCTCTCTGGGAGTCTGCAGGCCCAGCTGGTGCCTGGCGTCTCCGTGACATGGGTCCGTGGGCTGTTGGGCACCTCGTGGTCCCTTCCTGAGTCGGTGCACAGGGCTGGCACTCCTGTCACCCAGGGGCTCTCGACCCAGGACAGTACGAGGCGACTTGTCCCTCCCCGCTACTGCACCCCTCAGCCTGGACGAAGGAGGAAAGCGCTCCTGTGGGTCCCAAGTCGCGCAGCCCGGGACCTTCCAGAAGCTGGAGAATGAGGGGTGCAGAGGGGCCCGGCCCAGCCCTGCAGAACGGGGTGGGGCCGGTGAGGGTGACCGGTCTCCACGGAGGACGGCGATGCTCTGAGCTGAAGCAGCCTTTCAGCAAGTGAATGGCCAATTTGTTTTTTAAGGGTTTAACGGTTGCTCATTCACGATTTTTTCACAGAAGGCTGGAGGGTGAGCTCAGCCACCAGGTTCCCATGAGTTTGGGGCCCCGGAGGGGCTGCCTCTCCAGCTCTCCAGGCTGGGGTCTACCTCCTTGGGTACGAGACCCGTGCTGAGCACATGACCCGAATCCAAATTCACAACTGCCTCGTGGTCCTCCAATGGCCAAGGCTGGCAGAGCCACATCCCACCCCAGCCTGTACCCTCTGCTTCAGGGCCCTGTCCTCAGACGCACCCACAGCTGGCAGGAGTCTCCCTCAGCCCACGATGGCCTGGCTGTGCTCGGCACCCACCAAGGCAGCAGCCAGCTGGCTGGGCAGAAAGGCTTGGGCGGGGAGTCGCTGCAGGGCAGGATGTGTGTGTGACGGGGACAGCACAGAGGGGGCCTACATGGGTGTGCGGTTTTGTCTCATCCTTTGTGATTACAAAATAAAGCCCATGGGCAGAACTTAAGACAGAAAGAGAGGTGCAGGCGGTGAGATCATGCACAGGGGCAGCTATGTCAGAGCATCCAGCATGGCCCACACTAGGTTGAGCTGGGTCCACGGGGCTGTGTAGACACAGCCTCCTGAACCGGGAAGGTGTGGGGTCCCTGCTGCAGCCCTGCCCTTTCATGGTCCAGGCCACCACCAACTGGGTCATCCTGCCCAGCTGTCACCTACACCGTGACCTGTGGCGACTAGGGCCCAATGCAATTACAGTCATGAAACCTCCCTCTGCGGCCCAGCCAGCAGCAGAGGAGCATACAGGGGCCTGGTCACAAACATGAGCTGCAGCCAGGTGGGGGCATGGAGGGCTGGGGCGGGGCCAGTTGTGCTGCAGGACCTGGGGCTCCTGGGAGGTGCGACAGAAAAGTGTCCTCGACCTCCTGGCACTGAGGACAGGACTTGAAGGATGGGGGTCTTTGTAGACACCTGAGGAGCCCGATGCACACCTGCAGGGCCACAAGCGGCAGGGCTGGACCTCAGTGTCGTAGGGGAAACAACAGGGTCAACCAGGCAGGGTGTGCAAGGACTAGGGCAGAGCCGGAAGTGACTTGGAGGACATGGCCCCCAGGAGACAACGCCTGCAGGGCCACAAGCATGGTGTTGCCGCAGAGTCCTGACACCTGAGAGGTCAGGGGCTGGACAGGAGGCCCTGGGTG
>RJWT010046404.1:0-11454 GCA_004365215.1 Cuniculus paca | reverse complement strand
TGAAGTCTCCCACCAGTAGCCATGAAAGTGCACCATCATGGAAGTGTGCCTTGATGCCTCAGCTTTTAAATGACTAATGTGTTCACCACAACTTGTGAACACCTTGAACCAGAATCACTCAACTAAACTACTCCCAGATTTCTCAACCCATTCAAAATATATGTGTCTTGGTTACTTTTCTCTCATTGTTGAGACAAAATGCCTGACACCCAAAATGAAGGAAGGAAAGGTGTATTTTTTAGAGTTTTTGGAGGTTTTAGTCCATAATCAACTGGCTCCAAGGCAGGGTGGCATGACTGAGGGGCAATCATTCATGGCAGCTGCAAGCAACCAAGAGCAAAAGGACAAAAAAGGGGAAAAAACAAACCTTCTTCCCTCCCTTATATTGTACACTGGCTCCACCCCTGGATGGGTGCAGCACTCACACCATTAATCCCAGTGCTAGACAATGAACCAATCACAATGCTAGATTCAGCTGCCTCCATGACTGCATGAGGCTTGGGGGCTACCTAGACACAAACCATAAAAATATGAAAAAATAAAAATGCTTAGTGCAAAAGTTTGGGGAATAATTGCTGCTTAGAGATACATAATTAATAACCTCTTCCACACAACATTTGGCTATTTTTCAACATTAAAGGGAATGCTATTATCAGATACTCTCATACTGCTGGGTTCTTATAAGATGAAATCATTATTTTACCACTTAAAAACCAACAAGCAGTCTTATTTTTGTTTTATTAATCATTTCTTTCACTGTAATACATTTATCATAATATTGATCTCTACTAATCTTAATTTCCAGGAAGTTCAATGATGTTTGAGCAAATTCCCATTACATTCACCAGACCAAGACCATACGATACCGATCACTGCTACATACTTTGACACTGCCTCTGAGGCAGTGGAAGGTGGAAGATTTTGCTCCTAGACCAAGGATTAAACTTTCTCTCTTCTTCCTTCTTTGTAAAGTAGCTTCACAAGTCAGTCTGTGAAATAATCATAGATATATACACACACACATACTCACACGCAAACACACACCACTATAATCATATACACAGTTACGCTGTTATGAGATGGTTCAGGTAAAAGACTATGGATTCATTTTAGACAATTGTGGAAGTACTTTTATTCCCTCTTTCTCTAAAGATGCTTGTCTAGTCCATGTTTTAATCTCTTTTTGAAACTAGACCTTGAGAACTTAAAAGCTTGTTTTTAGTAATCATGTAATTTGTCTACAATGCTTTCTGATTGAAAACTCTCTATAAAGCAACTCACTCTGGATTTCTGGCTCTTTGAAATTTCCTGAGTTATGGAAGCAGTAATAATTTCTGAAAGCTTGAGTAGCCACTCACTACAGTCATTTATAATCTTCTTTTCTCTTAGAACACTGATCTTCAAACAGGAGATCTATTCTCTCCAAGAAGCCTCTCTACTCAGACTCTCAAAGACCCCTGCAAAGTTGGCTGCAGAATCTTTAAACACTTATCTTACTGTTGTTCTTTGGCCACTTCTTTGCCATCAAACCCATCCACTCCTGAGTACCAAGGGTTCTAGATTTCAAATTGGCATTTTTGTTCTAGTGAATGCTGTAATTTCTCTTACTCACCTTTGCAGGTCTACTCATTATTCATATTACTTACAGAAATAAAGGTGGAAAAAATAAATTCATTCAAGAGCCTCCTGCCAAGAGGAGACAATCTAGAAGACACTGAATCATGGAAGCATAGTCACCCTTCATCAGAGAAAATTAAGCAACTGAAGGACCTGGATAGATCATGAGCTTCAAGTTGTATCACAATACATACCCTTAGATCTAACATGAAAATTCAGGACACCTAGTCATTGATTAAAATGTGTTCACATTTCATTCACTTGCATTTCATTTGGGTTAATTTCAAGAATATAAATGTGCATTTTAAAAATTTTAACAGATTTTTTTGAAATATGATTTCCATACAATAAAATCTACTCATTTGAAGTGAATGGTTTGATAGTTTTGGGCAAATGTATACATTCATATAACCATCACCACAATCTAAATTTTGACCATTTCCATTACTACCCCAAAATTATCTTTTGCTTCTTCTTTGTCATCAACAGCTACCCTTAATCCTGGCCTTAGGCAATTACTAATCTGTTTTCTCTTGCCTTATGTATTTTTCATATACTGCAGAGTAATAAATTACTCCTATAATTTAGAAGCTTCATACAGGAAACTATCATCTCACCCAGACTTGGACACTGGCTCTGCTGGGGAGCTGTGGTTCAGCATCTCTGTGAAGATTTAGAGGCTAAGGATTTAGTGGGGCTAAGGATTCACTTCTAAACTGACTCACTCACATCACTGACTTCCTCCAGAGCAAGTGGTATAAGCCAGTGAGCAAACAGAAATCTATGGTCCCTTTTATGAGTCATTCACATAACATACTGCCACTTCCACCATGCTCTATTTGTGAAAAGTGAGTCATTAAATTCAACCCACATTAAAGGTAGAAGGAATTAAGCTCTATCTCTTGAGGAATATCAAAGAATGTGGACATTTGAACCCTACTACAAGTTTCATACTTTTAAGAATTTCATATAAATTGAATCATACAATGTTTTCTTTTTGCTGTGGCTTTTTAACTCAGCATTATTTTTTGAAATCCACCCATGTTGCTAAAAGAAATTTTTCTGTACCTTTTTTATTGGATAATAGTCAATTGCACAAGTATACCATTTGTTTACTGAAACGTACTTATATTTTTGGACACTTTTTAGGAGACATATTTTGGTGGGTTTTTTCTGCAAAATTTACTGAACTGCATGTTGTCAAATATTAGACTGACTTTTTAAAAAGACTGCTATATAAAAAAACAATAAAATGTATAAAACCTAACACTACTACAAGAGCAATTACCTCAGTTTTCATTGTTTGGAATGTAACTTATAACTGATATTTTGACTATGTGATGGCAATCAACTTTACCTAAGCAGAAATCTGGAGTTCCTCCTACAGAGTCCTCCACCTAGCAGTCAATCATAACAATATTTGATATGGAACTTTATTTTAAACAGCATGTTGAAATAGAAATTTTTGAGATAAATACTTTTTCACAGTATACAGAATTGAGAATTACTCAGATTATGTAAGAAATTTTCATTTCTACCACTGAATGGCTAGAGTTCTGCTAAATGAATGGACTTCCTTTACAAACCAAGTTTATTCTTAGAATTCAGTGTTAGCTTCATATCTCTAAGGAACATAAAGTTTGAATCTTTTCAGGAAGGAGTTGGGAAGGTTGCTCTTTCTATGCAGGAAATAGGTTTATTTTTCCCTTTTATCTGCCAGGGGAATAAAACATATTCAAAGGCCCTCACAGATCTGTAAGAGCATCTCCTATGCCCAGGCTTTACCTTCTGATGGTCTTTGTTAGTCAAGGGTAGCAACTAAATGCTATCACAGGATCAGTGTAAGCAGTAGCAGAAGAAATAAGGCAAAGACACAGCCCAAGTCTCAAGAGAAAGCTTTTTATCTGGGTCACAGTGATTTCTCCATCTCCTTTCTGAATTTTAGCATAGGTCGGAATTTCAAGAGTTGTTGAATACACAAATAGTTATCTGAGTGGTTCTATTCAGGAAGCATATCACAAATGTGGTTAACTTATTAACTCTGAGTGTAATGTGTAAAATTTGAGAAAGTTACTTTTGTGTATTTATCAGTTTTTGGCCTCCAGACCTTGGGACTCAGACTTTAGGATGAGAAGGACTGTAGCTGCAGGTCTAGTTACTACTCTAGAGACATAGGTCATAGAATCACAATCACTTGGTGTTATGGCTTGTTATCTAGATGTCCTACAAAAGTTTTCAAGGTTGGTAGATTAGGGTGTGTGATGCTGGGATTAAGGGAGTGGTGCTTGAATTAAAGATACCCCACCCTGGTGTGGGTGGTACCACCCAAAGGATGAACAGCCTGAATGAAATATAAAGAAACAGAAAGTCAGATGCTGCAGGCACATCTGCTGCTATCATTGCTTGCTGCTTGCTGCCTTCTGCCTGCCATGCCACAGACTGTTTCTACTCTATGGTGCCCCTCTGTCATGCCCACCTGCTTTAGAGCTAACTGACTATAGACATAACCCTCTACCAAGTGTAAGCTTCAAATAAAACTTTCCTCCTTTAACTTTGGGTGTACGGTATTTTTGTCTCAGCAATAAGAAAAGTAACTAAGACACCTGGTGATATCTTACAAGCTAAACAAGTCTACCCAACCCAAATACCTATGTGAATTCCCTATGGAATGAGGATAATTACCATATGAAGTCACTTTTATTTGTAAGAGAATCTTTTACATTTCATCGGCAATGGGATGGGGCAAAAAGAAATGAGTCTATTTTCCAAAATTGTTTTGATTTATTTTTAGTCATTGTCCATGTTATTTTAACTGTAAACTAATATTAAGGTATGTTTCTTTGGTCAAAAGAGAGAATGGAATAAAAAATATTGAGATTCATGGTGTTTAATAATAGCAAAAGAGCAAGGGAAAAAGGTGTAAGAGTAAACTGAAAATGTTGGAGAATCATCAAATAGGCAGAATTTGTTTTTATCTCAGATGCAAGTTCAGTATTTATCTTTCCTTTATAAGAAATATAAAATATCCTGCTACAGACTCCCAACACACACACTTCCCTTTCACTCATAAATACAAAAGTATGCAGATCAGCATGTATTTGTTCCTTTGTTGGCTCTTTTAAAATCTTCTGGGGGCAAGAATTTCCTTCAAATTTCTCACAGGGACATTGATTGAACAACTATTTATTAAGTGCCTACTGTATGTAGGGCATAATCATAAACACTGGGGTTACAACATAGACACATGCAAAAAAAAAAAAACAAGGTCTGTGACATTCTGTAGAACGGTAACAATGTTTGGCCTATAAGGATCTCACCTAGCTACCACTGCGAACCTATGACTTTGGATACATTATTTGGCCCTCATTTTCTAATCTACTCACTAACCAAGTCTGATACACACACACACACACACACACACACACATACACACACACCAAGAATCAACACTGCTATTGAGAAATTTTCTGCAGTACCTGTTGACCGCAACTTATCCTTTTCTCTGGAGCCAGCTACAGAATTCTTCCTAACAGAATTGGGACTCTAAATATATTCTCTTTGCTTTTTTTCTTTCAGTCTCTGAAGTTTCCAAAATAGGTAAGCATCCAGTATTCAAGGATCATTTTCTTTATTTATTATCTTCAAAGAAAGTTCTATCTAAGCTGTTAGGAAGGTAGCAGCAATTAGAGAATTTCTACAGATGTTTGGAAGCACAAAAATATAAATGGATGGCAAATCAAATCCAACATTTAGATACCAAAAGACGTGGTCTAATTACTTGATCCAGGGAGCCATGACAAGAATCAAGGTTTAAAAACAATCAAAGAACTAGAAGGAAAAAGAAGGAATAAGTTTAAGTATGAACAAATTGCAACAAATTAGGTATAGAAGAGAAGTATCTTGACACAATAAAGTCCATATACAATAAGCCCACAGCTAACATCAGAATAAATGGGAAAAAATAAAAAAATTTTCTCTGGTGTCTGAAAAAGGACAAGGTGCTCACTTTCACTGCTGCCATTTAACAAAATACTGGAAGCCCTAACCAGGGCAAATAGACAACATAAAGAAATACAAGGCATTCAAATTGGAAAGGAAGAAACCAAATTATCCCTGTCTGCAGAGACAGTAAATCCTAAAGACTCTCCCAGAAAATTATTAGAATAAATAAATGAGTTTAGTAAAACTGTAGGAAACTAAATCAACTTGGAAATCAGCAGTGGGTCTACATGACAATAGTGTATGTAGAATTGGAAAAAGAAACTAAGAAACAATCCTACTTACAGTAGCTATAAAAAGACCAAATATCTAAAAATAAATTTAACTACAGAAACCAAAAAAAAGTATATGGTAAATACTGTAAAGTGTTGGGATGAGAATACAACTCAGTGGTGAAAGTGCCTGCCTGGCAAGCAAGAAGTCCTGAGATCGATACCCAGGAGGAAAAAAAACCAAAAAAAAAAAAAAAATTTAAATATTAAAGAAAAAACTGAAGAGGACATAAATAAATAGAAATGTATCTTATGTTCATGGGTTGAAAGAATTCACATTGTTAAAATATTCACAGTAGACTATTACTAGCTGAGAATAAAAGAATAAGGTGGTAAGAAGGAGGTTAAGAGAGTTTAATGGAGACATAGATATGATCATAACGTGTAATATGCAGGTATATAAATACTACATAGAAATCCAATATTTTGCAAAATTAACAGACACTAATAAAATATAATTTTAAAACCATAACACTGAAAGCTATGTACAAACATAAATGTGATTGGTATCACAATACTAATTTCATATTTCCCTGAGGTAGAAAAAAATCCTAAAGTTTGCATGAAACCACAGATCCTTCAAAAATGTTGAACAAAATCAACAAAGCTAGAGACATCATGTTACTCAATTTTAAAATATACTCCCAAGGTATAATTGCCAAACAGCATGTCATTGGAAAAAACAGACAAGATGAAAATGAAACAGAATAAAGAATGCAGAAATCAGCCTATACAATTTACAATCAAGTGCTTTTTGACAAAATCACCAAGAACACATATGGGTAAGGACACTTTCTTCAATATATTTTACTGGGTAAAGTAGATATTCATATATAAATGAATGAGACCACACCCTTTTCTCTCACCAAATACAAATATAAACTCAAAATGGCTTAAAGACTTAAAAATAAATCATGAAACTGTAAGACTACTAGAAGAAAAAACATACTCTATGACCAATTCTAGTACATTGTTCTGGACAAGGATTATTTTGGAAAAGAACAAGGAAACAACTGGAAGAAAATAGAGAAAAGGGGTTCCTCCTTTCAAATTATCAAATGAAATTACTTCAGAAAAACTTCTGCATAGCAAAGGAAATAATCAACACAGTGAAGGAAACAACATGTAGAATAGAATATATTGTAAGCTACTAACAAGGATTGATGTCCAGAATATACAAAGATTTTAAAAAAACTCAACAGCCAAAGGCAAGTAATCTTATTTTAAAATTGGCAAATGATCTGAATAGACATTTCTCAAAAGAAGATATATGTGTAAATATTCAAGATACATACAAAAATGTTCAATATCAATAATCATTTGGGAAATCCAAATGAAAACCACAATGAGATATTATCTCACTTTGATAAAATAGCTGTAGTAAAGAAGACAAAATAGGGTAAATGCTGTCACAGATATGGAGAAAGAACTCTTACACACTGGTGGTGGGAATGTAAATTAGTACAGACACTATTGAAAACAGTTGTTCTTCAAGAAATTAAAATTAGAACTACCATAGGATCCAGCAAACTTATTACTGGGTGTTTATCTAAAGGCATTAAAATTGTTGTAACAGATAGATGACTCTGTGTCTATGTTTATCACAACACTATTCACAATAACCATAATATAGAATCAATCAGGGTGTCTAAGAATAGATGAATGAATAAAGAGAAGCTACACACATATACACACATGCACACACAAACAGAGGATTACAATTTGACCATAAAAAGGAAAATTCTGTTATTTGCAGCAACATGGATGAGATTGGAAATCATAACGTATGTAAAATAAGCCAGACAGAGAAAGACAAATATTACATGGTTTCATTCATATGTGGTGTGTAACAAAGTTGAGCTCATAAAACTTGTAAGGAAAATAGCAGTAACTAGAACTTGAGGAAGGAGACAAGGACAATAAGAAATCGTTTCATGGATCCAAAGTCACGGCCAAAAAAAAGGGTCATTGTTTTATTGCATCAAAAGTGATTATAGCTAAGAATATTATATTATATAACCCAAAATAACTATAAGAGACGATTTTGAATATACTCATCACAAGTGATAACCCAAATATCTTTATTTATTTATTTATTTATTTATTGTCTTTTTGAAACAAGGTCTCACTATGCAGTTCAGGCTAGGCTTCAGCTCACTTTGTAGCCCAGGCTGGTCTCAAACTCACAATGATCCTCCTGCCTCAGCCTCCTGAGTGCTGGGATTACAGGCATGCACCACCACGCCTGGCTTAAAATATCTTGATTTAATCAATACTCAATGTATATAAATAAACCAAACCATTAACCTGTATCTCATAAAAATATATAATTATCAATAAAGGAAATTAAAACAAAATATAATAAGTGAGAGTAAAATATTAAAGTACAACAGCTGATATTCTAAGGATGGCTGGTCATTCCTTTGATTACCAGTTGAGAGGAACTTTTTGATCTACCTTGTGTACCTGGGAGTGTGTGAAAGTCTTATAAAAGATCAGAGTAGGAAAGATACCAATGGGAATGAGAATTTTACGTATCTTGGGCCCTTTTACATCCTTGCTTTCATGGCCAAGCCTAAGGTGAATTTGATGGTAGATCTTAAACTGTTCTCTATAGCTATTTTAACTGTGCTTTAACACTGAAGGCCACCACAAGATAATAGGACACTTACGAATCTGAGTTGGTAAAATGTCCTGGAATGAGCCAAACAGGTTAAGTAACAAATGACCTAGATCCCGCTTGTGTTTTGAAGATCAAAGGAAGGAACTGGGAGAGATATGCACAATAGGAAGCACTGAAAATGTTGCTAATGGACACCTATTTTGTCAGCACTGGGCTGGGGAGAGCAATAATACCTGCCTTACTGTGAGACTGTGACTGTCTTACCCATTGTGCTCACATCTGTTACCGTGTACTGGGTGACTGTAGTCTCCACATAGACAAAGAAAAGAAATGGTTAAGTGGACACATTAAATTAATACTCTTCCTCGAGGTATTGTTCAATCACATCACAAAGCAACAAAGTAAGAAGAGAAAGAAGCAAATGCCTGTTGGCCTGTAAAGTGGGGGTGGGTGTAGGAGGGGTGCAAAAATCCATCGAGTAAGTTTTTGTCTGTAAACCAGGGACAAGAGTCCTAGATAATCTCCAAAGCATAGTACATCACAAGAAGTTATTCTGTCTCTTATTACAAAAGAAATCATTATCCTCATATATTCTAGGACTAAGACTATACTTGAGCAATTTGAATCCAGTTGCTACACAAGGCTGCATTTATTATTGCCTTACAGTGGTACAGTGTTATGTTTTAACACATGCATTCACGCATACATTTCCGTTTGAATTCTAATCAATGAACAGAGGTTCACATTTTATCTTTATTTGGCATCTAAACTGAATCTCAGACAGGTTAAATGGTTTACCACAGCTCACTAGCTATTTGTTTGCAAATTCAAGCCTAATCTTTTAATCTCAATGTATATCAATTTGTCTATCTTTTAATAAAAACTTTTAGTGTATGATCCATATGCAATATTGTATATCAATAGTTGTTTAAAGAAAATTGTTCATAACAGAGACATCTCCACGTGAGTGATGACTTTTGTCAGATTTGAGTGGCAGCAGCACATGAAACGATCCACTCACTTCACAAGACTCAGAGATGTACCTAAACTCCACATCTACCTGCTGCTTAAAAAGAGGTGCGATGAGAACCAGAACCCAGCAGTGGTCTAAATATGCAGCTGATGTTAGCTAGTAATTTGCTTTAAAATATCAGTGGTTTGTTTGTGTGGATTAGCATCATTTTTCTTTCATTAGTCTTATTTTATTATCTACTTTTAAAGTTCTCATCATTATTTTTACTATTGTTTTTATAATTAGGTAACAACTATGACTGTAATCATGAATTTCCCTCTGTATACAAATTTGGTTCAGGACCTTAGCTTTCACATATATTTTTTCCTTATTGAAATTTTCTATATATCATGATTTTCTCTGTAACCAAAACTGTTTGGAAAGGAGTTTGAAATGATTTGGCTTCTATACGTGTTTGCTTTAAGTGCAGTAGTTCAGGGTCAATGTACAAAGTAATTATTGTACTCATTGTGGATTTTGCTTTTAATCAGTTTCATTTAATGCAACCTCTGCATTTGAACATTTGTTTTCTTTAAAGTTTAAATTAAAAGTCTCACTTTCTATAATTCACATTTTTGTTTTATTTTGCTTCACCCTTAAATGTTTAAGATATCACTGTTGATATTATTTTTCTCAAATATATTTCTTAAACACCACATGAACATCTGTTTATGCTGTTCAAATGTTTTTTCTTCATCGTTTAATGTACATCATTTAAACATAGTGTTATAATAAACATGGTTGTTTTCATTTTTGTTTACACTTGTTTGTAGCTTTGTTTTGTATCTTTCCTATGAAGTTTTCTTCCCCTTCTGATAGTTTCTAGTAGAGGTAACCTGAACAAGTTTAAATTCTTTCACTTGATTTTCTTTTTTATGGCTTTAATTGTTTTGACATTAACATTGGAAGACTTATTAGAAATCATTATACTCAAATTACCTGAAAAACAACTTTTTAAAAGAATGCAGTTAGAGATTTATGTTAAAGGGTTTCAAGACATACTATAAAGTTACAGTAATTAACAATATATAGTGATGTCATAAAAATAGAAATAAAAAATAGTATAATCTAGGCCCTTGTGTGTGTGTGCGTCTCTTGTGTATGTGTGTGTAAATTTATTTTCAAGAAAGATACAAGATAATTCAATGAAGAAATCATTATCTTTTCAACAAATACTCTAGAACAACTGGAAAAAAAGAATGTCAAACTTTCTTTCACATGATATGTAAGAATGACCTGGAAAAGATAATGAACTTGAACATAAAAGTACAGCAGGTAAATCTGCTACTGGAAAATAGGTGAAAAATCTTTGTAACCTGAGGAGAAAGGCAAAAATGTTTTAGATAAGATATAAAAGACATAACCCACAGAAGTATAAAAAAAAGAGAGAGCTAAAATATTAATTAAACTTTAACACACTCTGATAAAAAGTAAATCACAAACTTGGGGAGAATATTTATAGTCCCTGTGTTTAACCAATAACTTACATCCAAAAATATAATGGACTCTTACAGTTCAATAATAAGTGGACAAAAAACAGCACAGAAGAAACAGTCATAAGGTTTCACTGATATTTTACAAAAGAAGATATAGAAAGAGTAAATATATTCACAAGGTCATTAACATCACAATGTATTAACATCATTAGTCACCAGAAGAAAGAAAATCAAAATCACAAGAAGATATAATATCAGATCCATGAGAATGATACGGAAAAAAAACCCATCAAATTTGATTGACGATATGGAGCCACTAAAACTGTTACAGCGCTTCTGAAAATATACTGTAAATTATTAGATCTACTTCAGAAAACAGTTTGGCAGTTTCTTTAGAAACTGAATATGTATTCACCAAAAGATCCAGAAATTCCACTCGTACATATTTACCCAAAAGAAACAAAAAGTGCTGCTCTTTAAAAGGCTTGTAAAAGA
>RJWT010046403.1:0-11469 GCA_004365215.1 Cuniculus paca | reverse complement strand
GAATGGTGTGTGTTTAGTAAGGTGTATTTAAACAGTCATAAAACTAGACCATGTATTGATTGGTGAGAAAATCATGCAGGACTGTAACCCTGGGTTCTCTTAGGAATGAGGCTCAGGCGTCAATAACTTAGTATTCATGGGACTTTATAGGACATAATTTCTGGAAATAATGAGAATCGACTGTAGTTGCTCTTAGGGAGGTGAAGGCTGGTAAGATGCCATGGTGACAAGGATTTTAGGATGCAGAAGGGGTGCCTTACCTCACGGTTTACCAGGGGTGGGCATTGAAAGATGGAAATGTGATTATATATATTTTTTTCTTTTGCAGTGCTGGGGTTGAATCAAGGGCCTTCGCATTGAATTACATCCTCAGCCCTTTATTTTAAGACAGGGTCTCATTAAGTCAGCCTAAATTGCTTAGGCTGAACTCGAAATCATGATCCTCCTGCTTCAGCCTCCCAGAGTGCTAGGATTACGGGTAGGCATCACTGCCCCCAGCTCAGAAATATGATTATAGAAGAAGTAGAAGGACATGTCCTCACTATGAGGTATGATGGGAAAACATGGCAAATGTTTAAATTTTTAAAAATTCTTGTGGTAAAAAACCCATTGCCATTAATCCCCTTGAAAATCCTCCTCCTTGTTTTTTTTTTTTTTTTTTTTCTGAGACATGGTCTCTATATAGTATATGCTGGCCTTGAACTCACTATGTAACCCAGGCTGGCCTTGGACTTGTGGTGATCCTCCTGCCTCAGCCTCCCAAGTGCTGGGATTATAGGCATGTGCTACCATGCCTGAATTCTTCCCCTTGTTTTGAATACACTTATCCCATCATACTTGGTACTTTCTAAAGCAGTTCTGGAAGTCCTCTTTCATGAGTGTCTTTAGTTGCATTGTCCTGGCTGTCTTGATGTCCTGAATCAATTCAAAATATTTCCCTCTCATGGTTATTTTGACTAGGGGAGAACCAGATACCAGATTGGGTGAATTTGGTGGATGAGGACACACTGTCATGTTTTTATGAGCTTGTCTTTCTGTTGGATGGCATGCAGCAGCAGCATTCATTGGATTTTTTTGATCATAACTAGTAAAGATCGTCAGGAGAGAGAGCTTCCAGAACTGTTTCAGAAAGTGGCAAGAATGATAGGATAAATGTGTTTGAAGCCAGGGGGAGGATTTTGAGGGGGATTCAAGGCCATGTGTCTTTTACTGTAGTGATTTTTTAAAAATTAAATGTTCACCATATATTTTGATCATCCCGCACACCTGTGCTGGGACCATGGAGGTCTGCGCCTATGTGTGACAACTCCCTTCCTCTTCACAGCGTCTAAGTCCGACGAGCATCATTGTTGACCCACCTGATGGCCTTTTATTAATAATCATTAATAGAGAACAGAGCTTATGCCATGATGGCACACTTCTGTAACCCCAGCACTCTGGGAGGCTGAGGCAGAAGGATCACCAAGTTCATGACCAACCTGGGCAACTTAGTGATACTCTGTCTCAAAATAAAAAAAAAACAAAAAGGGCTGGGGATGTAGCTCACTGTGAATGTCCTGGGTTCAGACCCCAGTATTGGGGAAAAAAAATTCCAGAAGATAGAAGACAGACATTTAGCAGCTCTGTAGTGGGAAGGACAATTTTGAAGTAAGCGACTGAGAACCCTGGGATAAAGTGAAGAGGATAAAGTCCTTTCCTCCTTACATTAGTTCTGGATTTGGAAGCCTGAAAAGGAAGCACTGCCCTAGTCTCAGCTCTGCCCAGCCAAAGGACTAAAAAGGTTGTAACCTGGCTGAGACTGGGGGAGCTGCGAGTCCAGGTGAGAAGCGCATTTTTCTGCTACTGGGGTTGGCGCTGCTGGTCAGCTCAGCGTTCATCCGGAGATACAATGAATGCAGGGAGAAAGCAGAAGACTGACCATGAGAAACCGATCCAGCAAGAGCCGAGGCAGAGCTGGTTATGGACTTCAGCAGGGGCGAGGAAAACCAGTCCTAGAGGCCCAGAGCCGCCAGGAAATGAAACGCACAGCCGACTGCAGCTTTCTACTGGGGATGAGCGATTGTTCGTCTGCACGCAATAAAATAAGAACATCACATAAACCAGACTCTGTCTTAAAAAATGAAACCATTAGTGTAACTGCATATGCCACTCGTCCCTTCCCTCCTGAAACATGTGAGAAATTCCTTCTCCTGGCCCAATTAGGATCTCCTAGCACTTGCGCAAGAAATGCTACTTATTATAAGTGACAACGTAATGCTAAAAAGTCACTTAGAAATAAAACTCCAGCTGTAATCATTTGGCTGAATAAGACTCCCTGGCTTTGGCAGCCTCGTATATTTCGTAAAAGTCTTCTTTTTATGAGGGTTTTACTATTTATTATTGGGCACGTGTGGCCAGGAATCTCCATCCGTAGCTTGGTGAGCCAGAAATGCCTGAGTCTTTTTTAGCCTCAAAATCAATTTTGTCATCGAGTCCCTGTCCTCGCTTGGCTCATGGAACACAGCTGCAGGTGTCTTTGTGATGTTATCCCTTCTTCTAGAAGCTTCTTGAGGTTCCAGGGCTTCGGGTGGCCCCTGGGGACACAGCTGGGTAAGGACAGAGGTTTGTCCCCCTCCCCACCAGCTGTTCATAATTAAAATCACTTTGTTGGTTGTGAACCAGTTTTGCATCCTTGTATCTTTGGAGAAGCTGGGAGCCCATAGTGATGCTCATACTCTGGGATCCTACTGAGGTGCAGGTGCAATTTTGGGGGTGAGGGTCACTACTGCTGAGGGAACTGTAGGACCTCCTCATCTCTGCAGGAGATGCTCATTTTCTACCGGCAGCTTAAGGCACAGAAGTCAGACTCCTGCTCCTACGGGAGAAACTGCCTGGAGTGGGGACAGACAGCACCTAGCCCAAGGCCCTCCCTTCCCTTCTTGGAGTCCTGGCCTTTTAGGCCACTGACATTACAGATAGTGCAGTTGGGGATGGCGCTGCTCCCCTCCACTCACCTCAACCTGAGCTATGCCCCAGGGCCAGCCCTTGACCTCAGTCCTAGGATTTATTACCTGGAGGCAGAGATAAGAAAAGCAAAGCCTGCCCTGGAAAATCCCAAAATCCTAAAGCAGGACTGGTTCATGCCAGACCTGCTGGAATGACCTGTAGTAACCTTTTTTCACCTGGAACTCCTTGCAGGGTCATGCAAATGGACTGCCTCTCACATCTGATGATAACAGTGGCAAATTCTTGCTAAACTGCCAAATTGACCAGACTGGGCTCTAACCTGCTGTCCTCTTGCTTCGACCTCCCTCCGTGCAGGGATTATAGGTATGCACCACTGTGCCCGACTGCCAGTGTCTTTCAAACCATGAAAAGGAATCCGAATAATCCTTTCTAATAAAACTAAATTCAGTTTGGTGTGGTAGTGCACAGCTGTATTCCTAGAATCTTGGGAGGCTGAGGCAGGAGGGTTGAAAGTTGGAGCCCAATCTGGGGAATTTAGCAACTTTGGAAGAGCCTCTCTCAAAATAAAATAGAAATGGGCTGTAGTTGTAGCTCAGTTTGAAGGCCCTGGATTCAATCCCCAGTGCCACAAAAATAAATAAAGCAAAATTAGATAAAGATATGCATGAAGCATAAGATTTAGGCCATGGTATTGAAGCTTTCCTTTGTAGGAGACAATGAAATTGAGAAAATACTAAAAATACAATTAAGAAAAACAATTCATTTTACAATGTTACTGCATTTTTTTTTTTTTTTGGTGGCACCAGGGATTGAACTCAACGTCGTGCTTGCCAGGAAGGTGCTTAGACCACTGAGCTAGATTCCCGGCCCTTTACAGTGTTACTGAAAAGAAGAAAATACAGGGGAATAAGATTAACAGGTAAAACTGGAACACTTTAAGCTACAAAGCATTGTTGCAAGAAATGACAGACGAGATAAACGAGCAGGAGACGTCTCCTACACGCGGGCGGGAGAGGACACTGTTACTCTGCAGTGGATCCATAGATTCGACACAACCCAGTCGAAAGCGCAGCCAGCTTATTTTCCATAGTAACACACTGACACTAAAATTCGTGAGAAAAACGCCAGGGAGTCCAAGTAACCAAAGCGCTCTTGAGAAGACAGAGTAAGAGCAAGCACCGATATTTGCCGATTTTGAAGCTCGGCACAGAGCCGCAGTAATCAAATAATGCTGTACGGAAACAAGGGCGGACACACAGAGCAAGGGGACGGAATCGAGAGTCTGGAAAGAAAGACTTAGGCCTGGTGGGCAGCTGGTTTTCGAAAGGCTGAGAAGACAGCTCAGTGGGAAAGAAGTCTCTTTAATAAACGACACTGACCAATTTAAGAGCCGCATGTGAAAGAATGAAGCTGACCCTTCTACACATCATACATGAGAGTTAATTCACAGATCAGAGTCCTAAAGACAAGAGCCAAAACTATAATAAAACCCCTGAGGCCAGGCATGGCTGTGCACGCCTGTAATCCCAGTGGGAGGCTGAAGCAGGAGAATGACGAGTTCCAGCCCAGCCTGGGCAATTTAGCAACGCAGTGAGACCCTGTCTCAAAATTAAAAATAAAAAAGGCTAGGGATGTGGCCCAGAGCAAAGGCCCTAGGTTCAATCCTTAGACCTGTGAACAACAAAAGCCAACCAAACAAAAAACAAAACAAAACAGAACAAAATTCTCCTTGTAGAAGAAAACAAGAAAACACAGGGCACATCTTCAGGGCATTGGGTTAGGCCATGTTTTCTTAGAGATGGCACCAAAAGCACAAACATTGAAAAGAAAAGTAGACAAACTGGACTTCAGTGAAAATTAAATATTTTGCACTTAAAATTATCAAGGAAGTGAAAAGACAGCCCACAAACTAAGAGAAAATGTTTGCAAATTTGTGTCTGACTCTATCCAAATATGTGTAAGTTCTTATTCCATTTTGAAAAAAAAAAACGAGCAAAGGATCTGAATAGATACTTCTCGAAAGAAAATATAAATAGCCAAAGAGCAGAGGATAAGATGCTTTCCTGTCATTTCCCGGGGGAAATGGAAACCCAGACCGCAGGAAGATTCTACTTCCCACCCTCTGGTGGGTGCTGATCATGAAGCCAGAACAAAAGAACAGAGGTTGGCAAAGACAATGAGAGACCAGGCCCTGAGGCATGGCTGGTGGGAATGTAAAATGGTTTGGTTACTTTTAAAATACCTTGGCAGTTGCTCAAAAATGCTAAATGCAGAGTTACCCCTAGTCCAACAGCTCACCTCCTAGATACAAACCTAGCAGAAATGAAGACACAAAAGCTTGTACACCAAAGTTTGCAGCAGCCTTTCTGGTCATAGCTGGAAGGTGGAGGCAGCCCAAATGTACACCCAGGGAGGAAATGTTAAGCGACATGTGCCATATTCAGGCGATGCAATATTTTTCAGCAACAAAATGGAATGAAGTCCTGAAACAAGCCACAATATGGATGAACCTCAAAAACATTATGCTAAATGAAAGAAGCTAGTTACAAAATCTCACATACTATATGGTCTCATTTATATGCAAAGCCTAGAGCAAGCCCATATATAGAGACAGAAAGTAGATACACCGTTGCCTTTGGCTGGGGAGGAAGGGACATAAAGAGCGAGGTCTAATGGACATAGGGTTTCTTTCCAGGGAGATGAAACTGTCCTGAAATTAGATTTGTTGATGGCTGCAAAACTGGAGATATACTAAAAACCACTGAATTGTATGTACACTTTAAGTGCTGAATTAGTTGCCATGTTAATTATACCTCAATAAAGCTGTTTATAAAAAGCTGGGCATGATGGTACATGTCTGTAATCCCAGCACTCCAGGAGGCTGAGGCAGGAGGATCACAAATTTGAGCTCAGCCTGGGACTTAGTGAGACAGTCTCTCAAAATAAAAATAAAAAAGCCTTGGGGATATGCTCACTGTGAAGGCCCCGGCTTCAATCGCTAGTACTGCCAAACAAAACAAAACAAAACAAAACAAAACAAAGCAAAACACAACACAACAAAACACAAAACAAGAATTAACACAGGATTCTGGCTGATTCACATGGTCCCTTTGCTGCGACCACCTGTAATAGCTCTACTTTGCACTAGTGAGGGATGTGGTCAACAGATGCCAGGGTGAAAAGGCCGTGTCAGGTGCCACTTCCGAGTTCCTGTGTATGGAGAGGTTGTGACATTCAGGGATGAGTTTGTGTTTTGGTGCATGGCACGTTTTGCTGGCCCAACGTTTCCTCCCAGGAAAGCCTGCATTAGTACAAATGAGAGCCAGTAGGTCTGCCACACAGATTCTGAGTTCCCCCTGACTGGCCTGGGTAAAGGTGCCACTCTCAGCTGTGGCCATGAACACAGATGCCCCTCCTCCCGCCAAGGATGAAGGGCACGGTTTAGGGCTGTGTTGGCGCACAGCTCTAGGGGGCGCTGTTCCGTTGTGATCTATGCAAAGGGTGGCCTCGTGGGGGACCGTTCCTCGGATTCCTGAAAGGCACAGGGCCTCAGCTGTGTCCCTGCCTCTGATCCCTGAGCTATCAGAGTAAACGACTACCACTGTCGACACGGACGCATCCCTGCCATTCCTGGGGTCGTTCCAAGCTGAAATTTCCCCACATTTACAAGACAGCCGCATCCTCGGGGGACCCTCACCTGCAGTGTTCTGGCCCCTGCACGGAGCCTCTTCATTATCACAGAGAACGGAGAGCTCTTTATGTCCCAGCCTCCAGCCAGTGTCTTTTGAAGTAGTCGCCTTGAGACAGACCGGTGACGCCAATGTGTGCAGCAGCCAGATGTGGGACGAGGAGGTGGGGATGCCAGTGTCACCCACAGAGAGTGTGCTATTCTGCTGCACAGGTGCCCTACGGGACTCCTCTGGGGGAAGGTGTGCAAAGTGACGTAGGCGACCCTGAGTCAACATCAACATTTTTATTTATGTTGAATCTGTATTCAAATCCTGATCTTCAGGGGGCAGTGAGAAAATGCGACCTTGTTACAGGGTCACAAGCCAACCCTCTGCCCCTTTGGGAGGGACAAAGGGGAACACTGGGGCGGGGCGATGCTGGTGGGTATGGGATTTTGCCAGCAGGATTTGGGCCTCGTACCTTTTACAGAGCCCCTCATTGGAAGGCTGCTATGGTTACCAAGTTATTTTGCATTTCGCCAAATACCTAGAGTTTGAAACCAGAGTTTAGGCTCATAAATGTAAATCTGAGCGGCGGGGGAAAAAACAGATCTGGAGTAGGTGCTGGGATAAAGCAGACAGAATGGCTCTGGGTTTGTAATGCAGGTGGTTAATACGAATTGCATTATTTTGCTTGGCTCAGAAGCGACCCCAAATCTTCTTTATTACTGGCGCCTCAGCTGCTCGAGGATCGTTTTCGCTCTTATGGAGAGAGGCTGTGACAGCCTGGCTCTCTAACGGAGAGGGTGGTAGCGTTTCAGTGTTCCACTTTTATATCTCCACTCTCCAGAAATTTGGGCCATTTTGTGCATTATTAAGGACAACCACGGCCCTGTGCATTTGCCGTGATTACACTGGTGGCCAGGGTATGAAACAATCCAGAGTTGGCTACAGCCAAATGCAAATGCGGAGGCTGAGGGGTTCGAGGGCTTTGGGCTTTGTGCAGGGGTGGGGGCGGGCGTGGGGAGGGCGAGTGGCCTTGAAGAGCCTGCACCTGCCCGTGGGGTGCACAGGGACACGCTTGCCTCTGAGAAGGTCTTGCAATTTTCGACAAAACAGCAGCGATTTTCCACCTGTTAGGAGTCAGCGGTGATAACCTGCTGGTGGAATCGACGGTGGATTATTGCCCGGGAATCGAAACAGCGAAAACCCACTAAAATATTGTGGGCAACAGTTTGGGCTTTTATTCCACGCAGAGACAATGAACTGAAAATTAGCTCTTTCGTTTTGAAGCTAAAGGGTACAGATAGTTGGATTGAGCTTGGTTCCTGGGTCTGCCTCCCAACACTTCTGTGCCCATGTGTGTTTAATCTGGATTTTTATTTGATGGTTTGTCTTCACCCAGTTGTTAAATATGATGGGAAGTTTTCTGTTTTAATTTCACTTGCCGTCTCTACAATATTTTAAGATTTAATTATGTTATTTTTCTGAGCATAAGGATAATTTATGTGGATTCTAGAGAAGTTAGACAATGAACACAATCATGGCAAAATAAGTAGTACCCAAATCACACCTCCCAAGGGAGCAGTGTTTATATTTTGGTACATTTCTTTCAACTTCATTTTCCAAAGTTGTATCATATTAACTGAGTGCCTACTATACACCAGCCACTAGCAGCAGTTACTCTGTGTGTGTCTGTGTATTTATTTATTTCTGAATTATGATCTATAGTACTTGAGAGTTTGTATGCTGCTAATGCTTCATTTCTTACATTTCCCCATTCCTGGGCAGTAGCTTTTTAATTGATACAAATAATTTATCATGGTCTGTTTAACTGTTTGCTTATTTCTACCTATGTAGGAGGGTCCCCATTTACAAATTACGATCTATATAAATTTGTGTGTGTATTCATTTAATTGCTACTAGAGGATGAATTGCAAAATGAGGCTTCACAGACAAAGGTATGAACTTTATGTGAGCTTTGGATATTTACTCCCAAGTGTGCTCAAGAAATATTTTGGGATTCTCTTTTCTATAGTGAAGGTGAGTGTCATTCCATAGTGCTTCTCCTGTGTGTTTTACAGCCTCAACAATCTGATGTTTTAATATCTCATTTTTTACTAATTTACATTTATATTATTAATAAATACAATATTTTATATATTGGTGTATCACTCAGTTTTCTGTTACTATGATAAAATAGCTGAGAAAAAATCTTGAAAGAGGACATGTTTATTTTTGTTTATGGTTTTAGAACATCCAGCCCCTGGGTGGGGCCTGTGGTGAGGCAGAACATGATGGCAGAAGAGAATGGCAAAGGGAACCGCTCACCTCATGGTAGCTGGGAAGCAAAAAGAAGACAGGAAGAACCCAGGGTCCCAAAAAGTATCCCTTTCGCGGTCCTGACCCCAGTGACCTAACTTCCTCTGACTAGGTCCCACCTTTTAAAGGTCTCACCACCTCCCAGTGGCACCACAGGCTGGTGACCAAGTCTTGAGTGCATGGGGCTTTGGGAAACATTTACAGTCCAAACTGTAATAGTTGACTAGCTATGTATTTTTCTAACTGTAGAACTTGCTTTCAAAGCCATGATCTTCTATACATTTGCCCATATTTTGAATCTGTCTTTCCACTTTTAATTTGTTCATTGTCTTCTAGTTTTAGTGTTTCTGGATGATTTTGCCGATCTCTGCTGTCATTTCTTGTTTTATGCCCAGAAAATTTTTTCTACCTGGAGGCTTTGTGTTAGCTTTCTGTCATGTGACAAAGTACACGAGAGAAACAATCTAAAAGGGAAAATGATTGATTTGGGTTCACAGTTTCTGAAGTTTCAGTCCATGATTGGCTAGATTAATTGCTTTATGTGAAGCAAAGACATCATGGTGAAAGGGCACGGGGAGAAAAGCTGGTGACCTCATGGTAGCCAGGAAGTAGAGAGAGTGAGAGAGCCAATGGGATAGGACTGGGGACCAGACATGGTCCTCGGAGTCACACACCCATTAGCCACTCCCTTCAACCAGTTCCCATGTCTTAAGATTCCATCATTCCCAATAATGTCATCCAGTTATGGAATTCCCAGTGGATTAATCTGTGACTGAAGTAAAAGTCTTCATCATTTATACCTTTCAAAGCCCATCAACTGGCAGCCAAGTACCCAGCATGTGGCCTTTGGGGACCTTCCAAATCCCAAGCACAGCCGCCTTCCCATGTTTTTTTCTGGTTGTCTGGTTTAGTTTGTGTATTTAACTTGTTAGGCCATCTGGAGCTTATTTTGATATATGACAATGTAAGGAATGGAACTAACTTTGTTTTCACTCACTAAACTCACTCATTGCTGCACTTTCTTGGTGTGCGTGGGGCTTGCAGAGCTCATGCAGATGTGGAACTGAGCAGGCAGAGGCTGGGCTGGAAGCTCACTGCTGCAATTCTCATCTGCAAGTGCAAAGGACAGTGGACTAGTTATGCTCATTCAATTAGTATTTATAACAGCTTTATAGAGATGCAATTCATATACTACACAATTCACCCACTTGAACTATAGAAATTGATAGGTTTTGGAGTAATCATGTAACTGTGCATCCATCACCATAGTCAAGTCAGAACATTTTTATTACCTAAAAAAAAGTCCCGCAGCTCTCAGCATTCACCCTCCAGTTTCCCTGTATTAGTCAGCTTTCCCATTGCTGAGGCAAAATACCTGACTCCTATAAATTAAGGAGGAGAAGTTTATTTGGCTCATGGTTTCAGAGGTTTCAGTCCCTGGTCAGCTGGCTGCAAGGCAGGGACATCATGGTAGGAGGGCAGAGCAGAGCAAAGCTGCTCACTTCATGGTGGCCAGGAAGTGGAGCACAGGGGAAGAGCATCCACAAGAGATGCACCCTCCCAAGGAAGACCCCCATGACCCACCTTTCCTGCTGGGCCACTTCTTCCAACTTGGCCCCACCTCAACAGCACATTCAGCTTGTGGACACAAGTGGATTAATCCACGATTCAGTCACCTCCCCAGGAGTCACTTAACCCAGCCAAATTGGCAACTGAGATTAACAGGCACATCTACTACTACCTCAGATCAAGGCAACCATCAACTTGTCTCTTTCTCGACAGAGGGTGTTATTCTGGGCATTTCACATGTGTGGAATCACACAATATGTGGTCTTTCTGGCTTCTCTCACTGATCTGGCTTCTCTCACTGAGCAGAATGTTTGTAAGGCTCTTCCATGTTGTAACATATGTCAGTACTTCATGCCTTTTTGTTGTCAAGTAATATTCTGCTGCATGACTACACCACATTTTATTTATCTGTTCCATTGAGAGCCATCAAGTTGTTCAACTTTTCAGAATCTTGATTTCCAACATTCTGTGGATGTTGCCATTTCATTCTCAGGGCAACCTCCTAAATTTCTCATGAAGCACAGTACTCCTGCCAAGGGCCCTGTTATGCTGTTACCATGCTACCCTGTCCCAGAATTCTGAATTGAGCTGAAGCCCACTGGGATGACCAGAGGGGACCTGGAAAGTCCCTCTGCACAGTCCTGGCCTTCAATACTTTAGCTTAAGAAAACCTTCAGATTCTTAGAGGTGAGAGGTGATGGGTGTGGAGTCTCCAAGTATGCCTGCCTGTGGGTTTCCACTGTCAGTTTTTATATCAAGCAACTCTAATCTTGGTCCTCACTGAAAGGTGTCACATAGATTCAGCCTGACACACCTGCAGCCATCAGCACCACAACTGCCCCTGTGTGAATGCTGATCCACGTTTCCCTGTGTTGTGAAGCCAGTGGGAGAGGGATGAGGGGCCCAGGAACCCAGCTGGAGTCGGTCATGGTGGGCCTTGTAGTGATCACAAATTCAACCCTGG
>RJWT010046402.1:0-11460 GCA_004365215.1 Cuniculus paca | reverse complement strand
AATCCCTTATGTTTATCCTTTGGGTATGAGTGCATTTGTTTTATCTTTTGTCTTCAGGTCAGGTCCACAGCGGGAGGTGTTTGTCTCCCCTACAGTTGCAAGATATCTGGTCTGCACTGGCTCGTTTAAGGACCCAGTCCTCTCTGAGTAAGTATAATATTCTATCTAACTTAGCTGCCTGTGACACTCTTGCCTCGCAGGAGCTGTGTATTTCTTCCCCTAATAAATATTTCCCACTCTTAATCTTCTTTGTTCCTTAGAATTCATTTCTAAAAATGCTACACAGCTGTTCTGCTGTTACTTCACAGATAAGTTTGTTTTCATAGTATCACAGTTACCTGCAAGGTAGACTGGAGAATACCAATTTGTTAAGACTTTCCTAGTGTCCTAAAGAAAGAAAATAATGAGCCTGTAAAGGTAGCTATATGTAGTTTCAATTCACTGTGAAACTGTTCAGGGTACTGCTTGCAATAGGTTAGGTGCTTATAAAAGAAGTTTTGAAGTCTATCAAAGATCAGTGCCAGCATGGTCAGACTCTGGTGAAAGTCCTTTCTTTGTTCATAAGTGTTGCAGTTTTCATCGTGTCCTCTCATGGCAAGAGAGGTTTGAGAACTGTTTGAGATTTCTGTTACAGTCAATAATCCTACTTGTGAAGTCTTTTCTCTCATGATCTATTTGCTTCTCAAAAATGCCATACCCTAATACCATCTCACAAAGGGTTAGGATTTCAACATATGGATTTGGGGGTGAGGCCATAGAGTCTACAGCATCAAATAACAATTATTTCAGTGGATATGATGAATTATTCCATACCCCTTTTCTGTTGTTTTGTTTTTTGAGATAAGGTCTTCCTGTCTATCCTAGGATGTCTGTGAATTTACTCTGTAGTCCAGGCTGGCCTTGAACTTTGGGAAACCCTCCTGTCTCAGCCTCCTGAGTGATGAGACTACAGGTGTGTGCCACCACGCCAGGTTCCATCTCTTTTTGTACCATGCCTCAGTTACTGAAGATTTTAAAATATATCCATTTCTGTGCTTTATTCTTCTCTGATTCTTCCTACAGAGACCATTTTGGAACACTAGTGTATCTCAGTTTATATTATTTCAACTCTGTAAGAATTTGGTTAAGAAGTTTTAAACTGTTCACCATAGATGACTAATTAAAAGATTATTATTTGAAGTGCATTTCTATTTTCTTTCCAATTTTATGCTTTTATCTTGGGATAAAACATGAAAGCCTCATTAAAGTCATATGTGATAAATCTGTTGTGTTTTGAATTTCCTTCCACACACATACAAACACATAAAGCACACTCATGAAAGTATGCAAGGTAAAAATTGTCACATTATCATCTTTCCAGAAAAAGAAAATTAATGCTTTTCTCTGAAACACTATTCTCTTAACTTACAAAATGATAATTAACCTAAATGCTATCACAGCACTTACCTTCTATTTGTGTTTCAAAGACTAATATGAAGCACATAATGTCTCTCTCATGTTAAACTTTTATCTATTCTTCCATTTTGAAGAGAATTGTTCAGTTTGCTATAGTATATTCCAATGAATAATTGTACTACAATGTATTGACATGCTTTATTTTTAATGGATATGTTTTATTTCTAATTTGAGATAATGGAAAGCATGCTGTAATGAATATTCTTGTATTATTAACTGAAAAATTTGTGCAATCAATTCTATTGTATATGTACCTGAATTTTGTGTATGTACAACTATTGCATATGTGTACTGTATATGAACTGGTTCAATTGAAATTTTCAAGTTTTTTTGTCCATTTAGATATCATTTTTAAAAAGTGCTTATGCATGTCTTCTTATTTTTCAAGTTGCTAGTCTGATTTTTCCTATTTGTAAATTTTTATTGATAACATGAACTACTTATGGTTGTATGGAATGCAAATATCTGTTTTTTGTGGATGGTTTTAACACACTGTAAATGATGTCTTGACTAAATAGAATATCTATATAGTCATCTATATATTTTTTATATGTAGTGTAAATTACCTATATAAATTTTATCATTTTATATGTTCTATGGTTACAAAGATACTCTGTTAGATTGTGTTCTGCAGATTTTGTTGTTTAGTCCATATTTGTCAGTATAATTTATGTGGAATTGATTTTATATCTGATATGAGAAGCATAGCATTTCGTGTGATTTTCTGCTACAAGGATATTTGTATCACATCATTTGTTGCTTCTTCCATTGTTCTGTGGGCAGTGCATCTGTGCTATAAATTCATGCATATATCAGATGGCTTTGAAGAAGGTCTCCAGAAGAAGGCTTTGTGATGAGAATTCATGTGCAAACTATTTACTGAGGAAAGGGATATTGATAAAGTGGAGACGGGAGAGGAAGGACAGGAAAGTGGAACAAGCTAAGTGAAGATGAGATTATGGAGAGTCGATGTAAAGATCTGTGGGAGAGATACCTGCCAGACCCTACAGTGAGCTCTGGAGTATAATTATGACTCAGTTGCATCAACTTGGTGCAAGGCTTCCATTCTCTCAGAACAGTTTAAAAAATGATTAAGGATATGTTGTAGAAGGAAATGAAAGTAATTACCCAGATATTTTCCGAGAGTCACTTTAAGAGAAGAGTAGTTTGAGTTGAATTTAAAATTATACCACAACCTCTCTGTCAAACTAGGGGTGCTTCACAAATCATTAAGGTTCATACAAATTTTTTTTAATGTCACAGAGTAATCACAATGCATGCAAAACCTAGCTTCTGGGTCTGCTTGTTCCCATACATGGAAATTGAGTTACTAGAAAAATTCATGCTCCAGTTCCTTCCTGCCATGTTTCTGTTGAAGCTTGACCAGGATAGGCCAGTACTTCCTGAATCATGCAATGCACAGCACAGGGTTTGAGCAATGCTTCTAGGACCTGTCCTCTGCTTTGATAGATGCTATGTGGTCTCTCTCAGTGTGTTAGGCTGCTGAGGACTGCAATGCTGTGTTATTCTTTCGCTACAGTATTTTCTCTTATACATCCTATAGCTGCTTTCCCGCAGGTGCCTGTAGTTACGTGGGTAGTTGTCCTTGTTTTTATGACCCTCATCTTTATTACTGATAAATATTTTTCTGTCTTTCGAATTTTCAACCAGCAGTCATTTTCATATTGCACTTTGAAAGAATCATTTCATTATTTCTCAACACGCATTGTTTCTTGAGTTACGCTCTCAGAAATACTGTTGCTCCATTAGTCTGACTTCAACATTTATTATTTTCTTGTTCTTATTTTTTATCTTTTTTTATATCAGTTTTACTGAAATCTACCTAAATGATGTTTTCTTTGTACTTTTCCTTTTCTTTGTGATTTTTTCTTTGAACCTCTGGCTTAATTTGGTCATCCTTTTTGGCAAATTATTTGCCATTTACTCTTCAGATGTTATGATTTTCTTTGTCCTTGCTGATCTATTTCAGGTCAACTCTTCAGTTTCAACCATTGGGATTCTACATAATTTTGACTGTTGGAAAACATTTACAATGATATCATTTGTTCCTGATACTCGATTTTCTCCTTCTTATACCCAGATTATGAAATAATTTCTTAGGTTATAATATTATTAGCTTCTTCTTTTCTTCTTGAAATCAGATCCAAAAGATGAGGTCTCAGTTTCATTCTACTAATTATTCTGAGCATTTTAGCTCATCTCAGTTATTTAATACAAATTAATAAAAGGGTGTGCATACCCGTTCCACTTTAAGGAACCATAGACTGTACTTGTATTGCTCATTGCATTGTTACCTACTTTTATTTCCTTAAATCTAGTTATCAAGCTGCATTATCACCAAGACCTTGTTTTCTATGTTTGACAAAAGTATGATACTTAGTCCATGTGCAATATTAAGTAATTTTAGTTCTTTACTCATAAAGGACCATAAAATTTATCAATCTGATATTTCTTTGACATTTCTTTCTAATATTTTAAAAAATTTGTTTTTTAGTTAGTTTTCTATAGAAAGAAATAGTCTAATTGTCTTTAGGTTTCTGAAAAATTGGCAAAAAGAGATCTAATGTATGATGTTTCCTATTAATCCTTCCTAGTATCCAAATATCCAAATCTCCAGACAGTTGTTTCTTCAGCTAGGGGAAATATTCTTCCAGGATTTGTGATTTATTTAGCTGTTAACTCTCTTCCATCTGTTCTATTCTCTCTTTCTGGAATTTCTATTATTTGCATGTTAGTACTTCCAGATATATCTTTTGAATCTCTTCTCTTTTCCCTGATGATTTCTTTCTGACATATTTCTTCCACAGTTTTCCAAACCACTGACTCAAGCTTTCTTGTTGAACTTATGCCTCATTTATTTACTAAATTATTTATTTGGAAGACTTTTATTTAGGCTTAGAAAATAATTTTTAGCTAGTCTTGAATATCCTAGAGTGTTTATATTAAATTTTCTACTCATTTGTCTCCTTTTGTTCCTTTTTCTAACATATGTGTGATTTTCTTTTTTTTTTTTTTTTTTTAGTACATGTCTGTAGTACATGAAGTTTACATTCATTTTGGGGAGTAAGAATGTACATAATCCAGCTTATTTCTTTTTTTTCCCACCTACTTCCTTTTTTATTGCCTGTAAATTCTCTTTCCTTATTTTCATTCTTATTGTTGTTATTATTCTTAGTTCATGGTTAGGACATACAATGTTTGCATTCATCCTAGTTATTAGATTCCCGTACATGGCATGTCTTAATTCTTCTTACTTCCCTGAAACAAAAAAACAAATAACATGCACATCAGAATTTAAAAAAATGAGTAGGGAACTGAATCAGTGTACTTACCATATTATCTTGTTTCCTTTCATGCAGTCCAGAAAAATTTCTTCCCATTTATTTCCTGGTTAACTAACTCTTCAACTGTATCTTTGTTACTGCAAAGCCACTAATCGACTTCTTCACTTCAGTTTCATAGTTGTAAAAAGATTTTGGTTTGACTTTTTTCCCCCCAAATACAATGAGGTAAAATTTTAAATCTTTCAGGCCAAATGTTAAGCTTTATTTTCGGTCCTGAAAGTACAGGGCTAGAGTAGGTATGGGGTTATCATAATATCAATTTAGATACAAAACGCAGCATTTGATTTTCATTATTCATTTCTGTTCCTCTACCTCAAGAAGCTGCCTAAACCACAGCAGGGTCTCATGGTTGCTTTTTCCTCAATCAGTAAACAACCTTTATGTGAAAGAGACTTTGAACTATGGTTTATAATTTTTCGAGGGTGTTGCTTTCTGTTAGATGTTGCACTGGAAAATGTTTGTATCTTGTTTGCTATCTCTAAGAAGCATTTTTCAAAGTTTTATCCAGTGGAATTTTGACACTCATTTCCAGATCATGATTCCTAAAAGTAAAATGTCTTTATGAGATTTTTTTCCTTTACTCTATTTTATTAAGTTAAATTTCTAGAAGTCCTCAGGTTAGATTACTTGTGAAGCTTCACTCTAAGGCATTAGTATTTTGGACACCTATGTAATACCTGGTATAAAAATATACTAGTCAAAAAAATCTTAATTATTTAAAATACATTAAAATAGTCATCCTGTTAGTATAAATATACATTAATTCATCCTAGAGAAACATGTAATTAGCATTACAAAATGAATTATATAATGTAATACTGCCTGTATGACATTTTTTCTCACAAAACTTAATATTCATTAGACATAACATAGGTTTCACTGTTAAAAATCTTTGGAACATAAAATTGCTTTTCTTGTTATTTCCTTATTTTTCAGGGTGTCTTAGTAGTCCAAATTATTTCCAAGGACCTTTGTAAAGTTTGTAGACTTTTTTTCTATCAAAGAGAATTCTTGATATTTTATAAGCATCAATTTGCAAAATATCTAGAGCATTCCTGAAAAGATTTAAATGTCAGGATAATAAAGACTCATTAATTCATTTATTTGACCTTGAGGGCTTGTAGATAAAGAAAATATTGCCATTATACGTCTCATGATTTCCGTTGTCGTGGGTAAGATGTATGTTATGACTGCATTATCGAGAGTGTGCTCCTATCACTGTGGATTGTGCAACAAATATATGAAAATAGAGATTAAAAGATCAGTTGGAGCAATGTTTCTTACAAATCAGTCTTCAAATAACATCCATGACTTTGGGTCAACTTTTATTAAGCTGTTCTTCTATATATTAACTGGGATTCCAGTCTCCTTCACTTCTTTTTGGAAAGGTAATCATTATCACGAATCCTGAAACAGATGCAGAATATTCACTGTATTGTTTAGTCTCCCTTTCAAGCTACATCCAACGCCCAGTGCTCTTGTGTTTTATTTATTTCCACCCTCCCCCCACCAGCACCCAGGATTTAATTCAAGACCTCGCGCGGTTGAGCTAAATCGCCAGCCCTTGTGTGTTTGAGACAGGGTCTTGCTATGCTGTTCAGGCTGGCCTGAGCTCACTAGTAGCCCAGGCTGGTCTCAAACTCGCAACGATCCTCCTGTCTCAGCCTGCCAAGTGCTACGATTACAGGCGTGCGCCACCAGGCCCGGCCCATTGCTTTCTTCTTAAACCACAGACAAGTCCTAGAATTTTGTGGTGTGTATCTGCAGAGCCTAGAAGCATATTTTTAAATATGTATGTAAGTATATCTGATATTAAAATTTTAATATGACTATAATATTTAATTCAGAATTGATTCAAAAGATGAAAAATATTTTAATGTGTATTACAACAGAAATTTTAAAATGTGTATACCATGTTCAAAATTCAACTGGATCAATGTTTTAATCTTTCTGATTATGATATTAGATGACCAAACAAAGATACTATATGCACAAATTCCATTTCCATTATATATTCATATAATATTTATTGACAAACAGAATATGTTGTTAGCAATTATGAAATCTAATTTAGGAAAATCAATATTAAATTACATCCATATCTCAAATTTAGACTCACTTTTAATGTTTTTTATTAATTTCTTAATGTAAAAGTCAAGAAAAGCCATAAAATTACTTTGATTTTAATTATAGCATGTCATTTTTTAGTGAATTATTTTAAATAACAGGAAATTAATTGTTCAACTCACTGTTAAATGAAAGTAAAACTATAAAGTCTTATTTTCATTTCAGACTCTTACAATAGCATTTGCTTATAAAATTTGAATGTAATCTCAAAGTTCATTGCAGAGAAAGCTGCAGTTTCTAAAAGAAAATCAAAGATGCTAATGATTATTTGGAAAGCTTCCAAGAAGGAGTCAATTCCTAAATTGTATGTTAGGTGATATTTTCACACTTCTTACAAGCATTTAAAATCTAGATGGCTCACTGACCTTATAAATTCTACAAATGTCACCTGAATTATTTGTTAGCAAACGGAAATTCGTTCTCAAGAAAAAATATCAGAACTCACATACTTCAAATACATTTGAAAATATTCAGTTTCATCAAGAAGATTTTTGAAATTTCTATAGTTGAATATCAACCGAATTTATATTAGGAAACATTGTTTTCAGTAAACAGGAGAATACAATAATACATTCAAGGTTCTAGATATCATATCAAAATCATGACTTTTTGGAGAAATAATTTTGTTTTCAATAATCATAATTGTATGATTTACACAAGTAACAGAATTGCTTATCCTGTTCAAGTTCTCCACTCTGTATTAATTGAAGCTTTTAACTAATGTCCAGAAACACTGCATTTCACCATTAGATATGAGTTTGGGAAAGTGGTTGGCATATTTCTAATCATTTTGATTCTAAAAAGCAGCAGCTGGGAAAGACATTGATACCTATGTATATTGCAAAATAAAAAACTTCTGTCACTTTTTTATTTTCTGGTTTCAGACCTAATTCCACAACATTACCCACCTTTGCACAGCAAATTTGATCCAATGTGAACTTTTTCCAGAGTTCAGTTGTGAGTCTAGTAAATTCTTAAATAGTAATTTGATTGCAGATACTCTTAATTTTACTTTTCATGTGGATTTGGTAAAGATATAGATAAGTTCTACAAAAAGAGAAAATTAATAGTAGCAAGAATTTGTAGAGCATATACTGTGCTACAGGTACTGAAATTAGAGTTTATATATGTTAAAAGTAAGAATTGTTACTTTGTTTGCTCTTCTACTACACAAATAGTGATTGCACATGGCGTCTCCCAAATATGAAGTTCTTACTTTCTAATCTATAAAAGCATTTTTACATCCATAAAAATCAGTAGTGTTACCAGATATCAAGTATGTATGCATATGGAATTTTAACAATCTAGAGAAGCCTTAATTCTAGTTATTTATTTAATGGTTCTAGTAGTCTGGAAACATCTGCTACTGCAAACAGTCTAATATAGTTTAGAACACTGAGTACAAAATATATGACAAGAATCAATTTCCCTGAGTAAAACAAATAGCTCATATATCAAGTGATTTACTACCTGATTGTAGATAATTAACATACAGAAAAACCCGAGAAAAGTATGATTAACACCTGGAAATCTCAAGCATAAAATGATTAGTAGGGTCGAGCAGCTAGCAGGATGAGTTTAGCGTGAATGCAGTATGTGCAGAAAGAGACAATGTGAAAAGGTCACCTGGGAATGGAGAGCACCCTGGGATCGGAGTCCAAAGAAGTGATCCACAAGGATGTGGTGGGCACAAGTACATTTGTAACAAGCCATGCAGTGTATAAAAATAAGAAAAAAAGTTATTGGCAAATAGTTTAATATATAATTTACAATTTTAATTTTTTAAGTTTAGTTTTAATGCTTCAAGTTGTATCTGTTAACTTTATCCTGTTTATCAAATACTTATCTAAATGATATTTAAAGCCAATATAATCTTTATCTAGACAGATTAACATTTTATTGCCTTAGTCCACTGTTACTTAGCACACTAACACTTAAGATAAACAATATTTCTTCACTTAATTTTTAGTGGACACAATCACTCCCTCAAGAGATCATGAATTTTATCCATTGCAAAAGTAACCTTTTCTTTACATATACTAAATGATGACAAAAATCTCCTAGTTTTCTGTTTGTGAGAATATAGCAATTTGTATACATAAAAGCCAACACGAACTTTTTTACTTCTTCCCCTTTTGCTAAAAAATAAGATACTGAATGTAACAAATGGACTTTAATATGTATGGCAGAGCTAAAAAATAATGGGCATTCCAAGGCACCAAGAATAAAAGAGGAAACTAAACTGAGTATTTAAAGCTTCTGTTATACAGGAACATGAGTTAAAATCTTGGTTGTGCAGAAGGTGTGAGTTTAATATACATACAAAGATAGGACATGAGATTTGAGGGCAGCACAAGGCTAATTTGGAAATGAGACCCATTGTTATGGTTAACACATTGTGTCAACTTGAGAAGTTTAGAAGTTTAACTGAGAGACTCAGCAGGGAGCCAGGGTTCTTACTTTGTAAATATCCTCATCCTGTGCAAAGGAGGGCAAGGACATTTTGTGAGTGCTACACCCACCCTGGGAAAGCGGGGGTGGTGGCCTGTGTACAGTTTAAGGGTCGAGAAGAGGCTTGCCTTTGTTTTCTTTTGCTCAGGCTGCTGCCTTGAAGTGTTGCCCCTTGAAGTTGCCATGCCACTCTGCTTTGGAGCCAGCTGATTATGGACTGAAACCACCAAGAACTGTAAGCTAAATAAACCTTTTCTTCCCTAATTTTGGGTGTCAGGTGTTTGTCTCAGCAATGAAGACAAAGTAACCAAAACACCGATGTACAAAAGCCAGACACTTGAAGAGCTGTATCATCAGTTAAATGGAGAACTGAAAGTTGTTGACTGAAGATTCCCAACTGTGAATAAGAGAAAGCAAGAAAGACTTACTCTTTTGGCTTGATCTCTGTTATGGGTTAAATTGTGTTTCCTCAAAATTCATATATTGAAATTCTAATGTCTAGTATCTCAGAAAGTGATCTTATTTGTAGACAAGATATTTACAAAGTTAATTAAATTAAAATTCAATTAGTACTGTGATATTAGTCTATTGCTTCTTACTTTTGAGGAGGAGAAATTTGGACACAGACATACATATTCATAGACGATGCCATGGAAGATAGAAATAAGCTGGAACAAATCCTCTTGTCACTATTCTAGCACCTTGATTCTTTTACTTAGCCTTCAGAATTATGAGGAAATCCTTTTTGCTGTTTAAGCTACTCTGTCGCACTTTTTATTGTATCTCGTGCAAACTCAAAAACCTTTTAAAATGGGAAAATATACCTTCTGAATATTTGTAATCAAGACCCTATACTATACACTAATTTGACTTTTAATTTTCTCTGCTTGTAGCTTGGAATTATTTATTTTAAAAGTTAAAAATAAAATACTAGTATGCTGGTATGATATTCCTTGAATAAAATGGAAAATTACAGCAGTCTCCTGATAGTTTATGATACCCCATGTGTGAAGTCTTATTAACCATGAACTCATAATCTAAAACTACAAACTCTAGAAGAATCAATCTACTGTGATCAAAGAGGAACAATAACCATCAAAGCAAGAATTTAAATCTTCAGGGATTTACTGTATTAATATAAAATAACTTTTAAATTATTAAGTAAATAAAAAAGGATTCAAAGGAAGTATATGTGGTATTAGAAGTCATAATTAAAAACGAAACAAAATTTCTATAAATAAAAAGAACATGAAGGACAGAGGATACTAATAGTGAACCAACATTCATGATCTCTATTAATTTGTGACTCTGTAAATATGGCTTCTATTGATCCAAAAAATTGAAGTACAAAATAAATTTTGCATCTCTATTGCTCCCAGCATGTAATTTGATAAAGTGCTTGGTAAACTGCCATATGCACTTTTATTAAAAAGTGAGAACATGAAAAATATGGTAACCACTATCTCTGTAGCAGAACTTAAATTCCATAGAGTAAAATTTGACAATTCTTCATCTCTGGAAACAAGAAATATTATTTGATTAGATACAGTCATACTTTCTCCATCGCAGAGACACAATTCCTGACACTCACTACTGAGGGGACTCATGTTGCAGTCCATCATGGGCCAGCTCCAAAGAAGAAACAGTATGGCGGAGGGGCATGGAAAAGGAAAAGCCACTTACCTCTGGACATTCAGGAAGCAAAATGAAGGGAAGAACTGGAGAGAGAGATAAAGTACTCCAGGTAAAGTTCCCGTAACTCACCTCTTCTAACTAGATTCCACTTCCAAAGAGCAAGTCAACAATAGTGGCCTCATGATTCATTTACCTTCCAAAATCTCCATCCAAAAGCACATGAAGCTCTAGGGGGGCATTCAGATATGAAATATAGTAAGTACTGCTCCTGAGTTTAGAAGCAGAAGCAGGAAATATCAAAAAAGACAATGCAATGTTCAATGAAATATGAAATGATTTCCATACAGAATAAATGCAGGCGTTCATTTGCAACTGAGTGACTTTTCAACTTTGGAGCTTGAAAGCTTTTTTTGAATTTCATAATTCC